>JAAGVU020000099.1:812244-822689 GCA_011763525.2 Mormyrus iriodes | reverse complement strand
TATGTAGCTGGGGGCTGGTATGTAGCTGGGGGCAGGTATGTAGCTGGGGGCTGATATGTAGCTGGGGGGTGATATGTAGCTGGGAGCTGGTATGTAGCTGGGGCTGGTATGTAGCTGGGCGGTGATAAGTAGCTGGGGGCAGGTATGTAGCTGGGGGCTGATATGTAGCTGGGGGCAGGTATGTAGCTGGGAGCTGGTATGTAGCTGGGAGCTGGTATGTAGCTGGGGGCAGGTTTCTTTCTTTGCACGCTGGTTTTTATGCTTTAACTATTCCAGTCTATGAAGGAGGATATAAAGGGAAATAAGAATTACGTATGATTGAGAAAATATAAACACAAGCTTAACTTTTTTGAGATAAATGGATTTGTATATCAGTCAGATTATATTACTGGGACTGTATGACAGGAAGGCAAAAGGAAACTGGAAACAGGCCAACTGCCTGCAACCAGGGAGCTGGCAGGGAGCCGGGAGGGAGCAAAAACATGGACCGTCTGGCAGGGAGCTAGGAGGGAGCAAAAACATGGACCGTCTGTGGGTCCCTGAGGACCGGGTTGGGAAACACTGCGCTACAGGAAACAGACAGCCGGCGGACAGTATGATCACAGCTGACCGCTTTGCCTGCACGGCCTGGCCCCAGCCTGCCAGCATGCTCTCCTCACATTCCAGTCACATGCACTGAGCGTTTAGTTTCGGGGCTCGTTAAGTATTCAGTTGACAATCAAACTCAACACGTGACCAACTGTGACAAACTGTTTCAGCCATCGACAGTTTAATTAAACACGTTCAAGAATCACATGCTTGTTTTATTTGCAGTGGGTTGGCATCCATCTTGAGTTGTTCCCTGCCTTGCACCTGTAGTTTCTGGGATAGGTGCTGGACCCCCGCGACCCTGCATATGACAAATGGGTATAGAAGATGGATGGATAGATGGATGAAGGATTGCTTTGTTCATGCTGTTGAATCACGTTTGAGTGGAATGCTTTTTGCTGGGGTTTGACAGGCATTCTGTCTAATTTCTCAATTATTACGCCTTATATTGTAATAATAATTATGCTTACCGAACAGGTAAAATGAATGATCATATGTTTTATTAGGTTTCTAGTTCCTTATCTGACAGCAGAATATCTGTGTATGTTATTATTCAATCACAGATGGGCCTTACAGATACATCCACTTATTTGCTCATCATTCAAAGCAGCTTATGTATCGTACAATGTTCCACGTTGCGTCCGTGGGGCTTACCAGGACATTAGCACCTCCGAGGCACTGGCCTGGAAGTTCTTCACTGTGGGTGACAAGGTGAGACTCTTTGTGGACATTTTTATGAAACAGTCCCTAAAAGTTTGGGATAAACCTACAACGTAAACATTACATCCCTGTGCTGTTACAAAGTGGGGATACTGCAATACGGCTTCGAGACACAGCGGTGCGATGGGGGGTAAAAACTGCAGAAGATAAAAATTGGAACATCCGGTTCAATACGTGGTCCCTTGGGTCTTACTGCTGGCACCTGTACCACCTCTCTAAAAATGAAACATCCCTGTGGCTCTATTGTTACCAAGGGGCCTCTAAAAGCACCAGGCATTTCTGAATGAATTAAATAGGAAGCTCTGCAAAAATACTTACCCAAATAGAATTAATTTTGCTGGAGAGGGCAGCAAACACTAGCCTGCTTATGGACACAGGTACCAAAGCTAAAGGCTGCTGAGTCAAGACCCAGGAGGGGTCCCACACAAGGACTCTCGGGCAAGGGTACTTCAAATTGATCTAATAAATATCTGCTACCTTGGATAAAACTGTTAGCTAAGCCACTACAAATGTAAGGAGTTCACAAATGCAGGATTAGACTGGGAGAGATCTGAGCTCAGCTCGTTTTTAAGTGAAGTACACATATACAAATTTCCATTTAAAGAGACTGACTCATTTTTGCCTCAGATGTTTCTGGGAGTGGCCAGTTCCAAAGGATGGGATCTATGGGGGCCAAGAGCTCTCCGTTATCTACAAGTGGAGCCCACAGAGGCTCCAGTTTCTGCTGTACCAGTCCCTAGAGTCGCATAGCTCCCGCAACTGCGAGGCCTGCCACATCGAGGGAGAGGTCTTCCTCGCAGTGGCCAATCTCCGACAAGGGACAAATGCACAAACAGAATTCCATTAAGAGATGATCTTTTAACACCCAGCTTCTAACATCCAGCTTGTTTGGCACCAAGAAATAAGCCGTTTTGACCAAGTGCCTGTTTTATCTGTGCATGGAGGTGGGATTTGTGATGATGACCTATTCCATAGACTCCCACAGGTGCCCCATTTTCAGTTGTACATTCAGCCATTCGTTTCTTTAGGAGTTTGTGACCTATGAAATATCAGATTCTGAGAAGCCAAGGAGTCCGGGACCCTATGCAGCTATAACTCCTACACTCAGACGTAATGGAACCGGCCGGATGACAGCATACGTGTGAAGGGAAGCCCTGAGTGGGTGAGGCTTTTCTGAAGAACTGTCAATGTCATTTTTAAGGGAACAACAACCACAACATTGACAACGTGATCTACAAGTGGAACCCAAGCATAAAGGCGTTTGCGGTCAACCAGACCATCCAGATTTCAGGGGCCTATGACTGGGAATTCTTCACTGTAGGGCCTTACCTGGTGATGGTGTGTCCACACACATTGATTCCATGATCTACTTCTGGCTGGTGGCATGTTCCAACCCTATCAGGCCATTTCGGTGAGATCAGTCACATGACCCATGCTTTTGCTACTACAAAGGTGAAGTATAAATAAAGAGAAATTCAAAGAATGCACAGACCGTAACAGTGTCGTTATAGTCTATAACCAGGGTACATCAGATAGGTGAACATAATAGGTCATACAAATAATGAACACTAAACATATCCAAGTATTGTGGACAATGCTATGTAGAACATTATGGGGTTTCTTATGAAATTCAGGGCCACACAGATTGCTTGGTGTTACACAGGAACAAGATTCAGGAAGCTTTTGTCTAGTTTTGAGTTACAAAAATAACTTTTAGTCATGCCTACAATGTGCAAGGAACTTCTATGTTATCTCATGGAAGTCTTGACTTTGTATGCAGTCTCTGGGAGCAACAGACTGGGAGATGTTCCAGATTGGGAGCCGGGTCTTCCTGGCAGTGGCCAATAGTCAGAAGCTGTACCAGGAATGTCCAAGTGTGTATGCCATCAACTCCAACATCTATGAGCTTGACATGACCATGAAAATGTTCCTCAGGTTTCAGGATATAGGTATCTACAGGTGAACTACCAGAGGAAACGGAAATCTATCTTCACCTGTTAAAACATGTGGCTCTTACTAAACCATCAGCAGTTCCAGCATTTTTCGAAACCAGACTTCTTCTTCCTGGTTGCTGCAGATCAATGCAGTGGACTGGGAATTCTTTACAGTGGGAGATGAAAAATTCCTAGTTGTGGCCAATTCCTTCAATAGACAATTCCATTCACCGAATAGCATAATATACAGGTAGGGGCTATGGTTCATTTTTCCTATCAAAAATCCATTACTTGATATTCATCCATCCATCTTTTGCAAGCAAACATTCAGTATAATATGTCTGTGTGCCTGTTCCAGGAAGCTTTGGGCACAAAGCAACAGGCACTCTGGAAGGATGCCAGTCAATTATTTGATAATGAAGGAGTTTTTTTTCCTGCTGGATCATTTATTTTTATGTGGTCAGGTTATGAGGGCTCCGTTCCTGTTCACCCACTTCTAACCATTGACTGCAAGGACTGAGAATTCTTCAAGTCCACAGAGGCCACCTATCTTAACTACTCCAGGACCATGGAGCCCCTCTCCAAGGTCTTCAGGCTGAAGACCTTCTGATAGCCTCTGCCCCGCAGTGTAGTGCCAGCAGGGAATCCTTATTATGCAATTAAACTGAATGCAGGTTACTTTCGATTTCTGGGTCTCTTATTATATAACTCCCTTCAAAAAATGCTTATGGTGTGTTGGTTTATCATTAAAGTGCTGTCCAAAAATACACCTAAAAATACATAGCTACTTCCCAGTTATCGAACACTATTTTGAACACTGGGTTCTTGCAACATTAACGTCGTCACTCATGGCGCAGAAAGATCAAAATCAATTTTAAAACAATGTAATTGTTCATAAATTAAGCTGTAATAAAACAATCACATACTGTACACGGTGATTTCAATAAAATAATAGTATCATACATATTACACTATGCTTTCGTGTTTCTCTTCTTTAATTCTATTTATAAAACCAGTTATACTTAGTTCTAACTTTAAGGAGTTCGCGCTTAGCTAACCGATTGTCAGATATTATATGTATAAGAAATGACAAATGACTAAAAATGTGTTAAAACTCGAAAACCTATATTTATGCCATCGTAGGTAACTGAAAAAACTTATTAAGTTATTTTTATCGTCCCGATATTTTAACACATCGATTAAACGTCACACGACGTTTCTGCCTGTGCCCTAACACGCCACCCTCTGGCGAGAATATGTAACTGAGAATGACAAGCGAGTGGAAGTTGAATGGAAGACATTTATTTTGTTTTACTTTATTCTGGATGCCTGGTGCAGAATATGAATAGGATATATTAGGCATTGTAGCTAATGTTGTAATAGTACGTTATAGTACAGCTTATAAATCGTGCCCGTCATCTCACGTATTATAAAGGCTTTTAAGAACTACCAGTACCGTCAAACACCAAGAAGTGCGATATCATTTGGTAAATGTAGTTTTTATTGTACACTCCGAACGCCGAAAGATACACAAAGCTGTGGAAAGTAAACTTCACGTACCACAATGCACCAGGCATTGACATGCCTCGTAAAAACATGGCCACCTACTGTACAGTGTTGTTAAGTCTATTTCTGTTTCGTACTTAGATAGCTAACGACTGCTGTGACAGAAACGAAAGTATAAAGGACGCTCGGTTGAAATAAAAACTGCATGCCAGACAGATATGGTAGCAAACTTCTTTTATTTTGGAGTGGGTCGGCTTAGATTGATAATTAACTAGCCACCTGGTTAGATGGCAGCCTTTATTTTGTTTTATAGCGACGCGCTAGACAACTGACAATGGTTTTACTTTAAAAACCTGGCCAACGCTAAAAATGTTTTCTCCCGTTAAATCGATATATTCAGGGGTGAGCCAGAGGGCTGTGAACCGCGAGCTGGGCAAGATGAAGATGAGGTAGCAAGAGGAAAAGGTTCACTTCCTATTTGTCAGCTCTACTTAAATTGGTGGCTTCCAGATTATATATCTCTGCGAAAAGAAAAGCTACGATTAAACTGAGCCAGTATGTTTGGAAATCTTTTTGAAGAAGACGAGGAAGGTTTTAGTCCTCTAACTGTCGATAAGAGGCTTGACAAAGGGAAAGACGCCGAGCCGCCACCGGCCAGAGGGACGGTAAATCTCAGCGGTATCAGGAACCAGGGTGGCACCTGTTATCTTAACTCTCTGCTGCAGACTCTGCTTTTCACTCCGGAGTTCAGAGGTAAGGATCCGGCCGCAGAAAGTCATTGCATTTCATTAACTTAAGAATATGATATTTTTATTTAAACCGTTATTATTTTCTGATTGGTATGTTAATATTTTCAGAGGAGTTGTTCAGTCTGGGACCAGATGAACTAGGCTGTTTGAAGGACAAGGACAAACCGGAGGCCAAGGTAGGGTCTGAACCCGAGGGACGGCGATGATACACGGGGCAATGCCTTGAGTAACAATGCCAGGCAGTGTTTCTGACCAGTGTTGCCTAAGCACTTTCCCATTGATATTGGGCAACTGTTTTTTATTTGAAAAACTTTAAATTGGCAATGGGCTACTTTTCGTGATCATCCAGATCCGGATGAGTTGCCCGGTAATATTGCTCAAAAAGTTGCCCTGTGTATTGTCACCAGGATAGTTGTGTTCAGCTCACACTGCTCAGTGGGTGCTCACATAAACTATCAAGCTGGCTCTGGTGGCATCAGGTGGGTGCGTCTGTCTCCAGGTGCGGGTCATTCCACTGGAGCTGCAGAGATTGTTTGCCGAGCTGCTGCTATTGGACCAGCAGACGGCCTCCACGGCCCAACTGACGGACAGCTTCGGGTGGACCAGCAGAGAGGTGTTGTCCCGCTTCCCTGTGCCCACTAATGTGATGCTCCATGTGCTGCACGCAGGGTATGCTGCCCCAGACCTGGTGCTTCATTAACGGGTTCTTTCTGGAATGTAAAAAACCACCCATGGTCAAACGTTGTTGAGACAGAAGGCTTTGCAGGTCACCATGGGTGGGATTTACCAGCATGCTCAAAGGCTGCCATGTTTAACACATTGAGAACTTGAAGGGAAGTTGGTTAAATCTGTCAGCAGATGTTAGCATGCGGTAATCCCACCGCTGCCTTTTGATGACGTGAAAATGGTCTGGGCAGTCATCGATTTAGTGATTAGGGGCCTGGTAGTGTAATAACCATGGGCTTAAGAAACTAAGTCATGTGACATACCAGAGATCTCATAGCATTCCCCTCCCCAGGAGAGCAGTCAGCATGATGTGCAGGAGCTCAACCGCATCCTGTTCAGCGCCCTGGAGAGCTCGCTGGTGGGAACCTCTGGGAGTGACCTTATTCACCGTCTGTACCACGGCGTTGTGGTCAACCAGATCGTGTGCAAGGAATGTGGCAACGTCAGCGAGAGAGAGGTATGTACATGTGTGGTGGGGCAGGTGTGATGTGTCTCATGCCTTGCTTTGGACAAAAGTGTCTGTTAAATAACTGTAAATGAAAATGTTTGGTTAGGAGGACTTTTTGGACCTGACGGTGTCAGTTTCGGGGCTGGGTGGCCTGGAGGAGGCGCTGTGGAGCATGTTTGTCGAAGAGGAGGTCTTTGATGGAAACAACCTGTACCGCTGCAGTCGCTGCAATGTCCTGGTTAAGGCCACCAAGGTTAGTCATGTCAGAAACTCTCATGGTGTGCTGCACAGGGCCGTAGGTATCACTGGATCGTGCCTCGAGTAGCTGGTATCACTGATGGGAAGAAGCCGACTCGTTTCGGTTTGCCACCGCAGAAGGTCAGCTCGGTAAAGGCAGTGCCGGGTTTGGAGAGGTACAGTGACGTAAAGCTGAAGAGACGCTTATTTACTGTTCACACAGTACATCATGATTTACTATATGCTAATTTCCTAATTTTCTAGCACATCTAGAATCGCCATGTTACGTTGCATTAAACACTGGTGGAAATGGCGTTCGCTTGTGTAAATTTGCAGTAGGAATCCAGATCTACCGACCTGTACGCATTTTGCGTTGCAGGCACGCATTTTTACACCTATGCATGCTGGTATGATTTGTTGCTCTAAAGTACGCAAAAAGAAGCTGGTCACGCTGACGCTTCTTGCTGGCTGCTGTTTCAGTCTGCAGTAGGAGGGGTGGGGCTGCATACACAGCACAGGGCGCCTTGCGAATGTCTCACACGAACACGCACGCGTGTGCACCCTCGAGACAGTAAAAGGATGAGAAAAGCGATAGTAGAAGATTGGAGGTGAGGAGAAATATACACATTACTCGCAACTGACACGTTACTGTTACCCCTTTCCCACGGCACCGGTGTCGGGGCCGCTGGTCGGCCGGGTCAGATGTTAGCTTCTTTCCACAGTCGACAGACATCAACAAAAAAATATTATGCCTAAGACGTCTAACACAGTTGTCTTAACACTTCTATCTTGTTTAACGGTAATATTTTTCTGGTCTCAGACTTGAGTTAGCTCATGCTAATGCTAATGGTAGCGCGATCTACCTAATGGTAATAAAAATGAAAATAAATTTCTATATTTGGCGTTTCTCTTTTATCACAAATAATTTATTTTGTGCGCAATAAATAAGATTATATTATTTGTTTTAATTTGCAGATCGCCTTGCGACTTAAACGTAAAACGGTCGCAGATGGTGTTGTGGACGTATCTGCTAGCTTAGCAATGGTGAAATACATTACATTCTCATATGGTTCTAAGAAAAGTCTGACCAATAATTTAATTCGGATCAAATGAAATGATTGGCTGAGCGTCCTGCCAGTCATCAATTGCTGCCCCTCCGACTAACGTCACTGCTTGTGCACTCCGGTCACGCCCACCAAGCAAGTGTGAGTCTGCGAGAGTGCCACCATTGTGGTATTTGAAAAAATTTCCCAAGGTTGGCAGGTGTGCGGGTCCATCCCATTCAGCTGTTCGATAGTACTCTCTTAAGTATGAGTTGGGAAATTTAAAGTTCCGAGTTTTCAGGAATGCATCGCTAATAATGAATTATATATAGAATATACGCTTTTTCCTTCAAATAATTTGTGTGCAGAATTCCGGTATCTCCGTGCATTTCAGATGGTGGTGACACAACCAGCTCTGTTTGGTCATGCTTTCGGCCCTGCTGGTAATTAGGACCATGTCCGCGTGGTTACGGCTCAGGTACGACTTGGTTCCTGGTGGCAACGAAAAAGCAACCAATAGTGAGCTGTTGACGCTGTCGGTAACTGGCTAATGCTAACATGTCAGTGGTTCAGGCCTCTAGCTGAGCAGTAGGTTGTAGAAGTCTGAGCGCCGCTTTTTCCCCGTCTGTCTGCAGTCCGCCAAGCTACGGAAGCTGCCCCCTTTCCTGACCGTGTCCCTGCTGAGGTTCAGCTTCGACTTCGCCAAGTGCGAGCGCTTCAAGGAGACCGGCCGCTACACCTTCCCTCTCAGCGCCAACCTGAAGCCCTTCTGCGAGCAGGTGTCCGTCTCGGCCTCGCAGCGAACCGCCCGCACTTCCCACGCCAGCCTGGCCATGCACAGGGTGCCTGCATGTGCAGCGTTGAAATGAGCCACTGGTTTAAACCAGCTTTTCCCGCATGGCTGATGTCATCACTAATACAGTTATAAAATTGTTTTTGTGCTAGTCCACCTAATAAAGTGAATGGCACATAGAGGGTTGCCAGCTTTGGTCAGCTGGCTAGTGTGAAATTTTCAACTTGAGACAAGTCTGCACACATATGCACACGCATTTACATATATGTAACGGTTTTATTACCTCTTAAATAGTCTGCAGGGTTTGCAAACTACCTCAATGCTTTTCATGCTAACTTTAGGTTTATAATGGGATAATATAGATTTGCCGTAAGATATCTTGCGTGAGCGTGAGAGTCTGAAAGCGTGACTGTCACGTCACATGCGTGAGGGTTGGCAACCCTGCACATATCAGTTGTAAACGGCCAACAAAGTGTCCTGCAATAAAGTGCGACTCACCTTTGATTTTGAGGCTCTCTTTCTTGCCGTTATTTGAAGATCATTATCAATAAACGCCATGAGCTGCTGCTGTATCAATTCCACAGAATCAAAGGTGGATGTAATTTGACTCCAGGGAGGACTCTTCCTGTGCAGTGGGTCAGCATTGTTCTGGTCTCCCCACACAGACAGAGCGACCGGACTCTGAATACACATACGAGCTCTTCTCCGTGATCATCCACAAGGGCGGCTGCTATGGCGGGCACTACCACGTCTACATCAAGGACATAGACGAGCTGGGCCACTGGGAAAAGCCGGTGAGTCTCCGCAGCGGGAGAACTCGCTCTTTCCCAACCCACATGACAGGGGTTTCTGGGATGTCGCCCTTTAATAGTTTATAATTCCTTGCTTGTATGTGAAATCTATGGCATTTAGGAGGAGGAGCCCAAACCCAAGTTTCCGAAGCCTCAGACGAAGGTGTCGGAACCCGTGCTGGACAATGAGGATCCCTTATCAGTCCTTACCACTATACTGTCTCAGGTAGGACCTGTGTGTGCCCACGCGCTTCAGTCTGAAGGCCACCACCAGCACCTTCCCATGTGCATGTTGAGATTTACAGAAACATTCTTTTGGACAGGAAGCATCCCGCAGTGTCCTTGTGGACCAGCTTGGCCAGAAACTTCTGGACAAAATTGGGATCTCTTGGAACAAGAAGTTTCGCAAACAGCACGGTCCCATAGGGAAGGTCAGGCAGAGGGCTGCTTTGTATTTTTTTATTTTGCGTTCATTCTTCCTTCCCAGATAAACCACTTCACTCCCAGTGCTGTGCTTCCTCTCTCCCAGTTTCTGCAGAGCCACTTGGATGTGTTCCTGCTGGTTTCTAGTGGGACGCGGGTTACCCTCAAAGCTACCACCCCCACTGCGGGAGCAGGAGACGCAGCCCCAGAGAGCCGGGCTGCGGAGGAAGGGCCCAGGCCCCGCGGTGGCCCCCACTGGTTTGACCTGAATGACTCTACTGTGACGCCCATCCATGACAGGGACATCGAGAAGCAGTTCCAGGGCAAGGAGAGTGCCTACATGCTGTTTTACCGGAAGGCGGGGCTTCTGCGGCCTCAGGAAGGTTTGGGAGGCGTGTGTGACTGCCTGCCTGTCTGTCTGTCTGTCTGTCTGTGTCAGACACTGTGACATGGCTGCTTGCCAATTACAGGATATAAATTATGCTAT
>JAAGVU020000099.1:796626-812144 GCA_011763525.2 Mormyrus iriodes | reverse complement strand
CTGTCTGTCTGTCTGTCTGTCTGTGTCAGACACTGTGACATGGCTGCTTGCCAATTACAGGATATAAATTATGCTATGGTACAGAATAATTACAAATTTTGTTAGACCTGTGTTTTTCTCAGTACTTATCCATACCATAGTCACCATAGTCCCTGTGTATGTGAACCTTTCCTTTCCGTTCGATAAAAAAATCCCTGTTTTGTTTACAGCACCTTCAGTTTCCTGTCACCGCTTTGTGTATTAGCTGTTAAACCGAGCAGGTGTCTGTCACATTTCATGTGTCTGAAACGTGGCCTGAGGGCATCTGAGATGTGGCTGTTTGATTGGCGGGTTGTTTCCCTCGTTGCCGAGCAGCCAAGCAGAACCGTGGGTACAAGGTGCCCCCCCACCTGCTCCAGATGGCCCAGGAGGAGAATGTCAGGCTGCAGCAAAGGCGGTAGGTGTCTGTGTGGGGGTGTCTCATTCACTGACGAGGATGCATGTGTATCTGATGGACGTGTTTAGAGGAAGAATTACAGAATTGTGTTCTTAAAGTCTTCAATATAACAAAGAAATATACATCTGCTTTGGGTTTTTTTTATGGCTTTCATAAGATAATGACAATATCTTTGGAAAAAATGTGACAATATGGTATTGGAGCATTTTCAGTGAGTATAAAAAGGCAAATATAAATATTAATGTCAAAATATGAAATCAGAATGTATCAGCGATTCAGATTGTGTTTATATCAGCCCCTGGATGTGTGCCATGGCTGGGCCTTGTTTTTGAGGGACACACAGAAATGTTCTCTTCTTCCACAGACTGTTAGTTGCTTTCCCCCGTCCTTAAGAATGCTGATGCAAGGGTCCCGTCACCCCCTGTCCTTTCCCTCAGGGAGGAGTACGACACCTCCGCCAACACCATCGAGGTGCGGCTACACCTGGCTCCACAGTACCGTTTGGAGAACGGGGCACTGCAGCCCAATGGAGCGGTCCAGGACTGCATGGTCACCCTCAGCTTCGACCGCCGCAGGACCGTGGGTGACTTCCGGCTGGCCGTCTACCAGGTCAGGCACAATCCGGCGCCCCCCCGCCGTCTTCAGTCGGGCCGCGATATGCCTGACGCACAATTTGCATGCTGTCCAGATGCAGGACCTCTGGGAGGGAGACATGGCACTGACGGTGGCCCGGACGCTTCCGGCTGGCTTGCACCTCTACAACACCCTCACTGGTAGGTCGCAGTTTCGAGAGCGTTAGCGCTGAATGGCTTTGTTTGTTCCCTCCTGGTGAGGATGTTGCCCGTCTTGCAGATGACGAGCAGTCTCTGTACGCTGTGGGCGTGTCCGACGGCTCTGACCTCTTCGTCTGGAACGGCAGGGAGGTGAGTGGTTCCCTGATTTCTGTGCCGTCACATAGCGGCGTCCAGTGTCACGTGGGGGCATGTCCTAATCCGATGAGCGTGGCTTCCCCAGGTGGGCGGTGCGCCCCTGAAGACGGGTTCTGAATGGGAGCCTGTGCTGCTCACTCTGCTGCGCGCCTCCGACGAGGCAGCCGAGGTGCCTGGAGACGGGGCGGGCGACGGCTCAGCACTGATGCCGGAACCGCGGGGCTTTCCTGGGGGGGCCACGCTGGGCACGCTGCGGGAAGCCGTGGGGCCCGAGGATACCCTGCTGTGCAGGGAGGAGAGCCGGCCAGGCTGTGAGGGTGGGGGCAGGAGTGGCTGGAGAGTCCTCCCCCCTGCCGACATGCAGCGGACGCTGAAGGAGCTGGCGCTGAGGGATGGAGACACTCTGTTGGTACTGGAGCCCCAGGCGCTCGACACGAGGTAATGGGGGGTGGGGTTAAAGCGCACAAGGGCTGATCTGCCCGATTTAGGCAGCTTATTAATTAATCAAGTAATAGACTGATGTAACAAGGTATTTTTACATAGCCAACATTGGAGGTGGGATGATGGGCTACTGTCTGTCACTGATTGGTTTATCCCAAGAAAGTTAACCAATAAGATGCATATCAAGTCATATCTTTTCATGAAAATGTTCTTCCAGCTCTAAGTGAAGTAACGCTGTGTGTGTCACTGGGATTCCCCTTAATCACACGTTCTGAATGAATGGTATTTTATTGCATGTAACGGCTCACCTGGTCTTTTACATTTTTTTCAATCTTTCTGACTCGGCTTTTTAATGTTGCTCAAAAACAAGTAAATGCTATTTTTCATATGTTTTTTTTTTTTTTTCCTGGAAGGAATATCTTAGTCAATATCGGGGACTCCTGAAGGCTGCTCTACGCACTGCCGTGTGTGTATGTGCATGTGTGTGTTTGTGTATGCGTGCGTGTGTGAGTGTCTGTGTCCATGTGCGCATGTTTGTGTGCCTGTATCTGTATGCATGCGTGTGTGTGTGTGTATCTGTATCAGTGTGTGACTCCCTCACCCTTCCACAGCCTTTTCAGCCTCACCGGTGACACTGTAACGGTGACGACCCCCTCGGATTGCCGCTGGCTGCAGGTTGAGTTCCGGCTGCATGCGGAGAGGGGAGTGCAGGGTGAGGATGGCGAGGGCGAGAGGGAGATGACGCAGGCGAAGGTCTCAGCCTCGGGAAACATGGTGAGTCCTGCAGTTGCCCAGCCGGGCTCTGGGGGGCGCCGCTGCATCGTGATGCCATCTGCCGGTCTCGTTCCCCCAGCTCCTGTCAGAGGTCAAGCTGAATGCCATTGAGGAGCTGAAGCTGAAGGATCAGCTTGACGGTGAGACCCCCCCCACGTGCTATAATGTGACGCTTCTGTTATCACTGTGGCTGAGCCTGGGTGTTTTTCCCCAGGTGTGCCATGCTGCCTACGTCAGGCAGACCGAACCGGCAAACTGCTGCCCCCAGGTAAGGTGGCATGCCAGCATCCCATCTCTGTCATGACATAGGTGCCCTGCCCCCTGCTCCGCCCCACCGACGTGTCACACAGTGATTTCCCCCCTGCAGTGTGTGAGGATATGACCGTGCGTGAGGCCGGTGTCAAGCTCATGACGTCCTTGGTGCTCTGCCCCGGAGCCGCCCCAGGACCCCAGCAGGTCAGTGGCGTGGCTCTCCAGCGAGGACGTGGGGAACCGTCTCGGGCCAGCCGTCCGCTCTGTGCATTTCAGCTGAATACCCCCCCCACTTCTCTCTCTTTTTTAGCTGTTCCTTTATTTCACCATCAGCCCTCCCATCGGCACTGAGACTGAGATGGAGATTGTTGTGGAAGAAACAATCACCGTGAAGGAGGTCAGCGGGGCCTGTGTGTGTGTGTGTGTGTTTCAGTTTGAAAGCGGTTGATAAAACGTTGCTTAAACATTAAGCAAAACACTAAAGGCTTCTCTGGTTACAGTGCCTGAGGCTGATGTTGAACGCCGCTGGTCTCGAAGGTAAAGGTCATTTCGTTTTAAAGCCAGTTGCTCACAGCACGCAAATGGCGCCCCCCTGTGGCTGGTATTCCCCCCCGGTTGGGGGGGTCGTTGACCACTCTGGCCCTCTGCCCAGGCGAATGCTGGCACCTGAGGAAGATGGACTGGTGCGAGGAGGTGGGGGACGCACTCACAGATGAGGTGAGGGGGGTGCCCAGGTCTCTGCCCTGTTCTGCTTACTGTCATGTTTGGCTTTCTCCACTCGCCTCCCCTCTGAGCCGTTCGCCCTCCTCTTAGGACTCATCTCTCGCCGAGCTCAACATTGCTACTGGGGACACTCTAGTGGTGACAGAGGGCCGGTTGCCGCCTAAGGTAAACGACACATGAATGCGGGATGGGGTGACAGCAGCGTAGTTGGCCAGCTTGTCGTACCTACAACTTTTAAAGGGGTCTAATCTTGTTGTCATCTCCCACAGGGCTTTCTGAAGATGCCAATATGGCTGCTGATGGAGCAGGGTGCCCAGGCCAACCGCGTAGGCAACGGTCTGGACAACCACAAGGGGGAGCTCTCCACCACAGGTGAGGGAAGGAAGGGGAGGAACAAGAGGTGGGGTCTGCCAGCGAAGGGGCTGACTGGCATCGGTGTGCCTGCTAGGTGGTTATGGAGTCGCCATGCAGTTTGTGGGCCACGTGGAAATTTCGGTGGAAGCAACTCTGGATGACTTGAAGATCCAGGTAAGGAAATTTCCTAGCCGATGCGTGGAATGTATAAGTTTGCATAATCGCATAACGAGTCTTAGGAAAATCTCTCTCCTGAGCTGCTGATGTAAAGACCCGGCGTTTAGGCCCTAAGCTGTGAAGTCTCCTGCGCTGGCTTGTCGCTCCAGCCCTGTTTGAGTTAGCTTAGCTGTGGAGCTAATCTCTCCTGACCTGCGGCAGGTGCTGACCCTCCCCCCCCTGCATGACCTGTGTGCGCCCAGCCCTGCCTTCCTGCGCGTCTGGCTGCTGGAAAGCCGGAGGCCCAGCAGGATTCTCAGAGGGAACCTGCAGCCCCTGCAGTGAGTGGGCCAGCGGGACCATATTGTCATACAGTATTTTTACCTGTCCGTTATTTACGTGGTGCATAATTATCACTTTCTCTCTGTAGATGACTTTGTCTTTTGGTAAATGTTGGGAAATGTTCTACCTCGGATGTGAGCGAAACCTCATTTCAGATAAATGTTGCCACAGGAAGTTGAAACTGGCCAGTGGGGCGGAGCTCTGCGTACAGCATCTGGAGAAGGAGGAGAATCTTGGGTAAGAGCAGCTCTGATTGGCTGCCTTCTGGTGGAGCTGTGGCGCTGAACCCCCTCCTCCTCAGAGTGGAGATGGTGGTATGCTCTTAGATCGGGCTCCAGTGATGTAACCAGATCATATGACCTGTGCTGTGATTGGTCAGACCATGAATGGTGGGAGAATGAGTTTATGATGCACACTTCCCCTTCCTTTGTACACCGCCCCCCCTCAAGGCCAAAGGAGCTGCTGCTGCAGGTGCAAATCGGCATCCCTGGAGAACGGAGCTACTACCCATCTCAGGAGATGGCATGGGACACCGGGCGGGATGGCACTGCCCGCGGCCTTCGTCAAGCCATAGCCGGCCAGTTCGGCCTGTGCCTGGACAGCCTGATCATGGCCAAATACTGTCCTGAGCAGTATTCCTGGATGGCCATCTCCAACTGGGTGAGGCGCCTGCCAGAATATCGAGGATGGGGGTACAACCCCCGTGTTGTAGGGGTAGGGGGCAAAATGCAGTCGGTAATGTGCTGGACTGGTTCCCTCCAGTGTGTATGAGCGTTTTTGGTTTCCATGCTTGAGTGAGTTTTTTTTTTAGTTATTTGCTTTAATTGTGTATAGTTAGTAAGAACAGTAGTGACAGTAATACTCCCAATATTAATATTAATAAAGGTGGCCGTCTCCCGTTTGTTGTGTGCCGAGTCTTTTGTGGCTTGTGTTGTTTTTAAAGATGTTTTTTGTCATCACAGAACCAGCAGGTGTCAAAACGCAAGAAGAAGAAAAAGACTGAGAGCCTCCTGGGGGCGCCGTTTCACCTGAAAGATGGTGACATTATCGGCGTCAAGGTAGCTGTGTGAACAATCTGTAGAGACTGTTGAGTTTCTGGGGCTGTTACTTCATGGTACCACTCTCTGCTTGCCCCTGGTGCCTACCACCCCCCCCCCCCCCGGAGCAGAACCTGCTGATTGACAGCAACCGGGAGTTCAGCACCCCTGAGGACGAGCTGGGCCAGCAGCGGCTGCGAGAGGAGGCTGAAACTTGGGCCAAAGGGTACGCATGTCTGTCTTCCAGACATGGTGGGAGAGATTACCTGTGCACTGTCAGTGACTAGCTTAACTCGCTCCCAATTGGTTGATTTGGCTTCATTTGGATTATTCTAACAGAACGCTATATTCCCATCTGACCAGGGTTTACTGGCTAATGGTTTGCTTGTCCTGTAGAGTTCCGATCTGCTTAGTCTTCACACATCATCTCCAGAAGTCTGCGTGTTCAGCTGCTAATTGTCATTAACACAAATGGCCTAAAGTTTAATTGCTGACCTGACACTTCATCCAAAACGGTGTATTCTGAGATTTGGTCCAGCAACCTGTCCAAGTGCGTAAGTGCTGGGCAATTCTACAGCAGAGGTCCGTTACCAAAATGTCATGCGTTTCGTGAAGAATGCAACCCATTATGCAGTAGAATTTTATAGCTGCGATACAACAGCAGAGAAATGATGGTATTTCAAACAAAGCAAGTCAGTTCTTTTCAAACTGTAGGCAGATTCCATTGCAATTCCATTACAGTAAAACTTGCCTGCTGCACTACCACATGTCTTTCTGTTTGTGTCCTCCAGGGAGCAAAGCGGGACCGTCGGGCCCCATCCAGCGGTGACACTGGAATGGAAGGGGTCAAGGAAGAGCAGGAAACCAGAAGTGGCCTTGTCTATCAACGTAGGGATGTTCAGATAGCACAGGACACGCATGTACGTGCAGACGTGCTTTTTGTAGTATGCCAATCATAAATGCTGACACTCGGACTCTGTCGGCAGACCGGCTCTACGTCTCAGGTCCAGTCACTAGGAAGCAGGTACACAGTATTTTACGCGCTCTGGAGCGGGTGGGCCAGCAATTTTGTGTCTTTTTATTTAAAGTTTATGTAAAGCACAGGTGACATGAGGGATATTAAGACAACTGTGTATTCTACCTTTGCCTAGGAGCTCACTGTGGCTCGCTCTCCCTCACTAAGATCTCCCTCCTTTTCATTTTGTAACTATGCAAATTCTGACAGCCCCTCTCTACGATTCACTCCCAAATCTGTGGAGGGTTGCCCTCACCTTTGGGTAGGGGGGGCATGTGGAGGTGGGACAGTACAACCGACCTTAACTGCCACTGGCGGGGTGTCAGTGGGGTGTTGCTGATGTGGCTGCTTTCAGTTGGTGTTCAGTCTTTCCCTACATGCTCTCACTGAACCTGGTAACTGGTACAGCTGAAGTCCTCGACCTTCTGTTAGAAATGGAAACCTCAAGAAGCACTTGGCCCTCTGTCCTTTTCGTGTGCAACTAAGTGTTTATAGGGGGGCAAAGAGAAGTAAATGGGAAGGTTAATCATGTGCAGTTTCAAATGTAATGAGCTGATGTAGATGTATTCCTGGAGAAGTTTGGATTTCACTGTAAGGGTCAAAAGAAGACGTTGCAAACCGATATGCCATGGAGACTGGCAGTGACTGCTGACCAGAAAAAAATCACTTAAGGCTAACTGTTAATCTGACTGTTTTGTTGTTAATCCTAAAACTGATTTATACTGCTTGTGACTAAGTAATCATATGATTTGATTTTTGGTAATGCTTAATCTATTTTTGTTGATGGCTTAAAATTAATGTACGCCATGAAAATGTCAGTGCTACGTTTTACAACTGAATTGCCTCATTACACTACATGAGAGGAGAATATAGATTATGCCTTATTCATAAAGGCCCACCTTTAGCTGCACAGACTTCAAAGTCTCACTTCCTCCATCTGTTTCCGTAGAATCTGATCTTTCTTCAAGGACATTCACAAAGAGAAAGGGGGGACTGTTCTAGAACCACGTCCATGGACAAAAAAAATCCAATTACCCATTGCATTCTAAGTGGGATTTAACCTGTTTGACAGTTCTTTATAAATCTGGGAACGTATAAGGTTGTCAAAGGCTCTCGAAAATTTTTTGCTGCCACCCTTTTCCCCACTGTCTCTCTTTCCAATGACTTTTTTTTTAATGAATCTTTTCATAAATATGATGTAAAACATGGGAAATTTGAATGTTAATTGTTTTTGACTACAGGAGTAATAGACCTGCTACTATTTATTAGTGCCGGGTGAGTTATTACAGTAATGAATTGCACAGTGCGGGGGTGGGGGGGCCCTCTATATCCATATGTAATATATATTTTCTTTTAGTAAATCAAGCTGCTTCCTGCTACCGCCTGGTGTAGGTGACAAACGTTCAGAGGATGTGTGTGACATTGTCATAGGATGAGAGTACTACATAGGGACAGAAGATGAGCTTGGGTTCCGTTTCTGACGACTCAGGTTCGCAGTGCTCACAGATAAACATCATAAATTCTTAATGGCTACTTTGCTCTTGCCAGAATGGGTGTTCTCCATCTGGCACAACCTACCTGAATTCACCAGTGATGACTTATGAAATATGACCATTTCACTGTCATCCCTCACTTCTGAGAAAAGCCAGCAAACTGAAAACCACTCCAGTGATGAAATCATCCACTGCGTTGCGGGGATAACTGGTACCACCTTCGGCCAGCACCACGACATAACCTGACATAACACAGACGGTAAAGATTATCTCGTCTCGAGATCGAAGCGGGCGTGGGCCCTGCGCGAGCTGGGAGGAATCTACCCGGCGCCATTAACAAAATGCCACGCGGGAGTATTTCCTGACATCTACATCAAATATTGATTATATTGCTGTGCAGGGGGAAAATCAATCCAGATTAGTCTCACATGTGTTGAGCCTGAGAAGAGATGGCCACTGATTTGGGAACATGACTTTATGGAAAACAGAGGGAAAAAATATTGTAGTCTGTCTGGCCCCTTGACTTCCTACTGCCAGAGAAAATCACAGCATTCAGTACTTTTCAGTCCACGCTAAACGTGTTTTTAGTTTTGTAGAAATTTTGGGGGAGGCAGACTCTTCTGGTTGTGGAATTTGCATATCTCCATGGTAACAGAAGCTGCAAGCACACTTCGGCACCCTCCCGAAAAGCGTCAGAGTCCTTTAAGCCATCTGCTGAATGCGTCCTTTTGCACAGTGACACAGTGGCACTGGTCACAGTAGTAGTGTCCAAGTGTATCTGCAGTGGAGCTTGACCCTGACGAGGAGATAGGGGCAGTAGGTAGCTCAAGGATACGCAATTGTGACCCAAAGATATGGCAATCAGGGGGTGGAGAGAGATGTGGGTGTGAAGTGGGCCTGTTGTTGAAAGGGAACTTTACATACCAGTGAAAATATCTGCAAATTGCTTTGGATGTAGCAGCCACACATTTAAACAGTAATAAGTAAAATAATTCCCAACTACACTGAGAAAATCTACCAAAGTCACTTTACCCATAAATACACAGACACCTCATAACCATGTGTCCAGTACAGAATCATGGACGTTCATACAGAGCTGGGTGCTAGACGATGTAAGGCTACAGTGATAAGCTATGAACCACTGTCTTACCCCCGTTCATTCACTTATGTGCTTTCCGTGACCACTTATCCAGTGCATTGTAGCAGTGAGCACAGGGCAGGAAAGACAATTCCACCGCAAGGCGCATAAACTCACACTGCAGGCAATTTAGGGACACCGGTCAACCCACACAGAATGCCTTTCGGGAGAAACCGGAATAACCAATTCTCCTGCCACAAAGCCTCGGTTCGGGATTCGATCCCTGCAGCCCCGCAGATGCGACACCGTCTCGCGCTACTGCGCCGGCGCGCCGCCCTCGTTCCTAACGGCGTTCGCGAGACACGCAGGGACGGACCGCGTGCGGCGGGCGCATGTGGGTGTGTGACGCTAGAGGGCGCTGCCTTCGTTTCCCCCGCTGACAAAGCGCGAGGAGACCAGCGTTTTCCCTTTTATGTGAACGGCGCCGTCCCGGAGACACTGTAAGGTCGGACGAGGCGTTTCCAGTCGCCGTCTGTCTCTCTGGCGCGGCTGCCGCTGCCAAATCTCTGCGCTAAACAGGAACAGCGGAAGAGGGGCTTATCTCAGCCCTCCTCTTCCAAGAGCTCTTCTCCGGTCTCCCCCCCCCCCCCATGTAGAGCTAGATACGCAGGTTAAACTGACGATAGGTAATCTCGCTTATCCACAAAGCGTCTGCTGTAGATTTCGAGGTTTTTTTTTGTTAGCCAGCTACATTAGCTAAACATTTAAGCATATTTAATTTCGTCCTACACTTGGTCGCCTTCCCCCCCCCTTCAAGATTTTAAGTCCGTCGCTTCGGAATTTCGAAACGTCTCGTGGACGGAGAAGCCGCCGTGTGTTTTGTAGGATATACCAAACCACTAAAACATCTCGCACGGAGCCCTTGGAGGAGACAGTCCGGCGCTAGTACCGGTGCCAACGGGACCAGGGAAGGGGGAAAGAGGGAGAGAACGAGGGGGATAATATGCCTCCTAGTTAATAGGTTCGGGAGCAAAGTTCCCGAGACGGTCGACAGCAAACGGCGCCGTTTAAAGGGAACCGGCAGCATCTGCGCTTCTCCGAAGGACCACACCGGAGCTCGGCCAAAGCAGGACGGCACTTCACACGTTTTATCTGAGATGAATAATTAATAATCTACATTTTATATCCGGAGGCCTTTTCTTGGATTGAAGTCAAATATACGCTTTCCAGACTGACCCAGCGTCGCCGACTGCGCTGCTAACAGATTAATAGGCGTTTCCATATCCGTGTGGATGTACTTTTTTTTAATTTTTATTTTGTAAAAGTACTGATTTGATTTTTTTTTTCTCCCAGCTGCCCCTAATACGCGGCTCGCCTAAGCGGACTTACTGTGCCAGACGGTCCATCATGGTGACCAGTCAGAACTCATTTGTGTTATTGGGACATTAAAACACCCGACATGGACTGTTGGGCATTTTGGAAAATGTAGGCGTTTAGTTACTTTTTTTCCCCACTGGCGATTTGACTTGGTAATAAGTGAGGGGAGGGCGAAGAGAACCGCCGATAAACGGAAGGATTTGAGTAGTACTGCAGTTCGCTGGGGATTCGCACGGATTACAGCGTCTCTGCGCCGAGGCCGACCGCCCAGCCGTGCCATGCGCCTACATGAGGCTCGTTTCTCCGCCCGGAGCTCGACTGGACGTTACGGAGCCAGTGAATGATCTCGGATCGCCCAGCTTGAGCGAGGGGCGACCGGAGAAAACGGAAACTTTACGTGGGAGCCGCGCGTCGCCGCCGAGCCCGAGCGCGGCCATGGCCACGGCGGTGCTGGCGCTGGGGATCTGCGCCGTCCTGCTGCTCAGCCCTGTCGCGGGTAAGTGGAGCTGCTGGCCGTGTCTTTGGGCTTTTTGTGAGATAATGGGGTGTCAGCTTAGTGCCATTTAGCGGCAGAGCCGAGAAACGGGCGTTTGTCAAGGCTGTCTGTTGCGAAATACGCGATTCCACGAGACGGGCCGTCAGGACTGGCCGAAATCAGCATATTAAAGGCAGAAAACCCGCTTGTCCGGCAGGTGTCCAGTAAGTTGTCGCGCCTGATTTAGCCGTGCGATGAGCTGGGGCTGTCGGGCTCGCCGTGTGTGGTTTAGCCGCGGGGACGCGCGTCGGGGGACGCACGCGGGCACGCGCACAGCGGTCGGCCCGGACCGGTCTGCCTTAACCCTAATGGGTTCTGGTAATGAAGAATTGTGCAATATCAGATGTTTAAGGTTCACATCAATTTTCCCAGGCCAGGCTCATTGTTCTGCGTAAGGGGTAATTCCACTGCTGAGACAAGAATGTAATAAAACGTGTTTTATATCCTGTCTGGAGAGTTACAATGTAGCTGGAACGAGTCTGGAAATTAGAAACAACCCGTTTTCTATGAAATGATTTATTCGAGCTTGTTTTATGTATTTTAGTATTATCTTGCTGTACAGTTGTGCTTAAGGTATCAGTGGAAAGTGGATTTTTTTTCCCCCTGTAGGTTTACGCGATGCGCTGTTTTAATTTTTTTTAGTAAAAAATGGTGCGACGTTACGCCCGCTCCTCTGCGTTTTCGGAATTATTCTACCGATGTCGTCATGTGGCGTCTGCAGGGCCTGTGTGCGCTCATCGAAACGCTGCAAAACCTCGACGCTTCGTGCACTAAATGGCCATCTTTTTTGCCAAAAGTGATTTGTGAGCTGATTGATTTGCCTGCCTGTACACTCACACGAGCATGCACGCTTACATATTAATTAACTATGAACTACTGGACTGGGATGTAATTCACACACTAAAGTTATGCTTCTTTAGCATTTTAAATTAAGCTACCGTTTTGTACAAGCTCAGTAATGAATCTTTCATTGTACTAGAGAAACTTACGTTTTATTATATTTGCATGGCTGTTGGTGTTAACCCTGTAACACTAACCCAAATAAATGTTTTGTTGAAAGTGTTTGTTTTCTAGACACTTGTGATTATTTTAAGGCTTTGCCTACTATAGTATGGCTGGAGAACAATTGTGATTCAGGAAAGTTCTATCGAATGGTTCTCTCACAAGATCATGAGAGCCATTTTATAGAATTGGAAACGGTGTCCATAGTGTTCGGTCCAGCCAGAACATTACACCTTACATTACGGATGTTTGCCTTAAGGTGGCTTGGTGATAGTTTAGGCAGGTATTGACAACTGTTGTGTACTGGTCAGCCAGACTCCTGACTTCTGTTTTACTGCTGTACATCAGCAGTGGGAGAAATCTTTTTTAATGCCACAGTGGATGGGGTCATTGAATACTGTCACTGCTGTTCCTCCCTCCCTCCCCATTAGTTTACAGGTGTGGATTGGGTTAAACCAGTCTGATTAAGAGAATTGTCTCTAACAGTTTTCACACTATGTAATAGTGTTCATTTAGGGTTGGTCGTTTTAGCAAGCACAGCAAATGGGACATTTTTGTAGAAAATGTTGAGAGGGGCTCATGCAGCGAGGTGGCAGGGGATGTCGATTGGGAGGAAGAGTAGTCTGTAAAATACATAAGAGGACATATTCTGGGCTTTGGGCCTAGTGGCCCAACCAGGCTTCTGTTCAACCTTGAGGAAGATAAGATAGTTAGGCTCTTAGAAGAGGGGACTGATGGTGTGTGAGCAACGGGGACATGGATAGAAAGTTGAGGATTCAAATATAAGGAGTGAGATGATGATGATGATGATGATGATATGAAGAGCCATTCTTTGTATGGACACGCTGGCGGGACTGATGCAGAGGGACAATGGCTGGGGCATGTTCCTGCTCATAATAAGCTAGGCGAGAACAGGTGTCTGGGAACACTGCCTCCCCATAGAGCCTGGCTGAACAAAGCCACGTCACTTCTTTCCTCCTGAAGATATGAATTTTATGTATGACCTGAAATCTGCTGCCCCCCCCCCAATACAGGGCACTTATCAGCTGCTAAATGTTTGAAAACAAACCTTGCCACAATCTTCTACAACCGGTAATAGAGATTCTTGAGTTTTGACTCATGGTCACTGATTGGAGCTGGCACTGACCTTGGCACTGAAGCTTCTCCCTCCATATGCAGAACTTGGGTGGAAAGGAGAGCCCCAGCCCTCTCCTCTGAATTCTGCTTCAGGGTGAGGGGGTGGGTTAGCCCATTCCAGCAATTTGACTTGCAGTCCTGGGGCCTGTACTACGAAGCAGGGTTACTGGCTTATTGGGGTAACTTCGAGAGTAACTTGATGACGTGTGGTGTAACTACGCAATTAACCCGTACTACGAAAGGTGGTTAGGTTTAACTCGAGGCATGTTGCTATGGCAATTTACACTGCGTCTCTAACCTGCTCCGAGCAGGTTATGTTCTTGGTTCAGTCGATGTTTCTGTGTAAGCCAGCCCTATATAAGTAACGCCCCTCCAACTACAATTTCTCTGAAGACAATGCCAGTGTACCTGGATGGTCCGTATGACATTGGTGCGTGAATCGTGAGGGGCTCTCTCCACAGGGCGAGGGTTTTTAGAGACCGCCAGAATCCGCTGGCATACCTGGACAACATTCTCTATGACAGCAAGGTCCCAAGGGAATTCGTTACCTTTGTCAGTTGATTGGTCCAGAGGTCTGTAATGCCACTCGCCGTAGCAATGCCCTTACGATCGAGCAGACCGTATGCCTTGTGCTGTGATATTTTGCCAGTGGCTAATTTATGTATTCCATCAGTGATGCTGAACATCTGAGCTAGAATACGGTTTGCCATGCGGTTCACAAAGTGGTGCTTGCTCTATCTAAACTGTTGGATGCATTTGTGGTTTTCCCTGGTTATTTAAGTGCTCTGCGGAATAAAGAAGGGTTCTATGCAATCGCAGGTAAATCGCAACATTAAAATAGTCTATTTTCATAGGGAAATTGCTTTTACTGAACACAATTTCTCATAGGATTCCCAAGGGTCATAGGAATCATCGATTGCACACACATCCCAATTAGTGCACCCCTGGGAGAGCATGAGGGCGATTATGTGAATCGCAAATCTTCTCACAGCATCATTGTACAGGTATGTTTCTTATAATATGCGATTAGATCTGATATATGGGCTGGTGACTGCACGTCTACCTTAGGTTCACCTTCTCTTCACTTATTGGAGTCACATAAGGTGGTGATTTGGAATTTGTTAGCTGCTTCTTTAATATATATTTGTTATGGCTGTGATCTACTTTGGTATTTCACTTTAAGGAAAAATCTGACAGGTTCCTAGTTGTTTTCTCACTGCACATATGCTTTTGTTTTGTCCTGTTGTAAATCATTAAACACTGGCTGAACGTCTATTAAGTGTTATATGAATATGACTGTAGAATGGCACAATAAGCTTTGGAATGGCTTTCAATCCTTAGATGACATGTGATCACCAGTTAATGGTGACAAGCCTGGACGCAGGGTGGCCAGGCTCAGTACATGACTCCCGCATTTTTAGGGAGTCCATTCTATCTCAAAGATTTGAAGATGGTAAGGCAATCGGTATCCTAGAGATATTTTTACACAAACTTGTGACAGTTGCTCTCCATTTCTTCAAAGGGTGTTTTTGATGGCCTGTTGTTGGGGTACCAGGGATACGCATGCCTGAAGCACCTGGTAGCTCCTTATCCTGACCCTCTAACTAGGCCCCAAGCAAAATTCAATGTTGCCCACAGCAACACAAGGGTCAGGATAGAAATGACATTTTGCATTCTAAAGGCATGTTTTACTTGCCTCAGAGGCCTACGAGTGCAGCCAGAGAGGGCCTGTGAGGTGGTGTCAGCATGTCTGGTGCTACATAATATTGCCATCACTAGAAGAGAAAAGACCCCTAACCCATGTCCATGCCTCCAGACATTGCTGACCCTGTGACCCTCGACCCCCCCCACAGGACGTGCAGTGAGAGGCGATCACAAACCAATTTTTCACTCATTAAAATAAAACCCTGACCATGAACGCATTAAAGTATAATGTTTATTGGTTGGTGTTCTCCCTTTCCTACAAAGTTAGTGAAAAATTAATCATGGTACACATACAGATGAAATACTGATGAATGTATAGCAATACCCTCTTTTCATGCTCGGGCTTCTCAATTTCAAGCTTCAGTTTTTTTTATTTCAAGTTGTTTTGTCATGCAGTTGAGCCTGAGCATGCGCTTGAATAGAGAAACTCACATTGTTCCAGCCTACACAGGCAAAAAGACATAAAAAGGTGAAGCAGTTTGCATACCGCTTATGAACATGAAGCGTCAAAGACAAAGCAGAAGTACACTTTCTGTTTGGGAGGTGTGAGTGGAGGGAGCCACAGGAGGGGAAGGGGTTTGCTGCAACTCCTCCCATGGGAGAATAATGCAAATGACAACTTAAGGACACTCAAATCACAGATGTAAAAGAGAGAATCTGTACAGAGGTCTATATGCCATGCTATACTATATTATCCTGGGGTAATTATACGTGTGATGTAATGCTTCTACCT
>JAAGVU020000099.1:780629-796526 GCA_011763525.2 Mormyrus iriodes | reverse complement strand
ATGTTATTGTGATATTACCCTGCACATAAAGGGTGCACATATCCGAGGCACCAGGGTCTGACTGGACACCTCCCTCAGCCCCCTCCGTAATGGGCCTTCCACTGATGTTGGCTAACGCCAACTCTTCAGCATGAGTAAAGGCTTCTGGAGGTGGCCCTCCGCCTGTTGCCTTTACAAACACCTTTTTCTTATTAGCTGTAAAACATAGAAAAACACTTAACTGGAGGCCAGATGCAACAAATTGTTTATAATAAGTAGAAATGTAAATGCATAGGCCTACCACTTGAAATGATGTTTTTATATATCATCTTAACTTGCTGCCAGGTACGCTTTCCACTACTACTGCATCTGAAATCGGATAAGTAAAGTTATTGTTGATATAGGTTTACATTATGAGTAACATCACAGTAATGGAACTTTAGGAAGCATTACATTACTGAACAGCAAATAATAGGCTTACATCTGAATTGTGTTGCATCTGTAAGCCTCATTAACAGTATTTCAATTCTTTTCAGACAACACTTCATAGTCTAATAAATCGGTCGTGAGACAAATTGTAGACCAACTTTTACGACTATAAAAATGTACTTGCGCATTTACTCAGTCGGCAATACGTTGCAAACAAGCCTGCCTGCCTCTGTTGGCTGCAGTGGAATTGGATTTTCCTTGTAGTGCTGATTTTAAATTCCTCATAATCCTGCATAATTAGCATGCATTCTTCCTCCGTGAAATATGGAGTTTGCGCCATGAGTCAAACAGTGACTTGCGCTGCTGAACGTGCTCCATTTATGTGAACGTGCACAAACTCTGATTAAGTTAACACCGATTCAACAAATCAACTTCTCAACTGGTGTCGTAGTACTGACTAGCACCGATTTAAGACAACCTGGGTTTGTCAATCTCGCATTCACAAATTAACTCCGGCTTAAAGCTGATTTGGTTAAGCCCCCTTCGTAGTACAGACCCCTGATGAATTGTGGTGAGCTACATTCAGCGACCTTCCTGGTAAGAGGGTGCAGCAGACTCCCTCTGCCCCGGTGCAGCTTAGGAACCCCACACGCTGTGCTCGCAGGGGTAGGGCTGGGCATCGTTCAAAATGATTTTTTTTGATGCCAGTACCAGAGCAATACCTTGATTTCGATGTCGGTTCCTGAATGATACTTTTTTTCGATTATAAATGTTTTTAAATCAATTTCAACAACAAATACATTAAACATTACAGCTCAGACCTTATATTTGAACAAATTGATTTGTTAGTTATTGGTTAGTTACTGGGGGAATTGATTGCAATCATAATGAGACAGCTTTTTATGTTTTATTTAGATGACCAGTGACGTTTAAAATTCATAAATATGGACAGTGTTCCACGGATCTTGCTCACACATGCATGCATGCATGCATGCATACACACGTGATGTATGACGATGTGGTCAGCCTCTGTATGGGAGGCATATCTGCAAGTCGTACTGGTGCGCCTTGTTATAAAATTGTCACCAAAAATGGTCGCAAAATGCGTTGCAGTCTGGAACGCTGTAGAGTTACACTTTTGATTTAAGTATCTTTTATATTTTGCAACAAACAGAAAAACATGCGCACGTGAGCCAGTTTACAAGTTTGTCTCCGGTCTTTTCCTTCCAGCCTCTATGACGTGTTTATGTAGCGTGACCATTAGACAGCCAATCACCAGTGACTTTAGGTCTTTACACAAATGTGGTGCATGCTTATTAGCTCACAGAGGCTGAGATATACTTTTTTGGTATCGGATTTTGCTACCAAGAATTTTTCGTTCCTCAGTGGGCTCGGAGCATTTCGGTTGGTACCACAAAAGTACCGAAGTTCGGTACCCAGCCCTGTGCAGGAGTGCTTGCAACCATGCCATCGACCTCCAGTGCTGAACCTCAGAGTATGTTGGCTAATTTCTTCTAACAGAGCAGCTGAATGCTTGCGTAAGGTGGTGGATGTAAAATGCTGCAGGGTTCATCTGTTTACTAGGAAATACATGCATTTAAACAATTAAGTGCTTCCTCCTTAATCTCTAATTAGGTTAAATTGGGTTCATCTTTGACATTTTTTTTATTGTATGCTTTTATAAAGTTTTGGCCATTCTTACATGAAATGTAGCCAATTAATAGTGCGTCACCCAGCTTGAGTATGTGTGGGAAGTAATTTAAATTTTTGGAGCGATGGGTTTATCTATTTATTTTTTTAGGCCCCTGATTAAAAATCTGACACAAGATTTTTCTTCACTTTTGTGAGGATGGTGCAGTCTCTTTTCCACACGTGGCATGTAATTCCCTGGGAAGGAGCTTGGTGTCTCTCGCTCTACAACCACCCATGTGAAACCTTATCAAAAGGGCTTTTGTTTTTACAGCCCATGGTGTTGTGCTGTGTGTTATACATGCACACCTCAAAAACTACAGCAGCCCCTAATTGTTTGCTAGGCTGCCAAGTTAAGCAATTAACAGGGAGAATGTTATTTTTGCTATAACTATTGCAACATTTTGTGATGTGACCCTTTTGGAAAAGGGTTACTGTATCACTTTTACCTACAACAGACACCAGAGAGTCTCCCTTTAGATGTTTGAGAATCTGAACCGTTGTAATTCTGGACTTGAGCTTGTGAACATGGGCTCAGACCTGATGATATCAGGCTTATGCAGTCTACAATTTAAGGAAAATAGTGGGTGGTTTGGCTTTCACCCTCAGGCAGTAAGTATTATGGGGCTGTACTTATTTTACATTATTTCCAAACCACAGCATCATATTGGTTGGCTCGTACGTAACTAGTGAGTCACTGCCATTTGCCGGTGACCAGTGTTTACAGTTGTTTTGCTTGTTAGCAAGTATTTTGTGTTATTAAAAATTCTGATTGGCCGCTAAGCTTACCCGTACGTCAGCCATTTTATTTTTTAAAGTCTTTTATTGACATTTTCACTGCATGTGTGTTTTGTTCTCTTGAGGGGCGGTGTATCCTGGCCAGGAAATGAAGTGGGTTTGTCCATATGGACTGAGTTTTCAGTAAAACCAACAGAGAGGGAAGGAATGGACAGCTGTGTGCAGACGCACCCCATATGTCCACTGCACACACTGAACATATGCACATGGCTTACACGCATACCATACACAGCCTGACCGTGTGTTTTCTCACAGTGCTGATTCTTAGCTGGCCGGCTGTTGACGTGGCTACAAAGATCCATGTGTAAAATGGGACACTGTAGTGAAAGTACTTGATTACTCAAAACACCATTATCCTGCTTGACTTGCAGCAGAAGAGATGCTTGGCTGAGATGGGCCTGGATCAGCCAGGTAAATCATTTTTACGCGGCTTTTTATTATTTAAGGGTAGTGCTATATCTGCAAGCAGGGTCCCCGACAGGGAAAATGACTGTGGGGGAACGGTGCATTGGTAATGCTCAGAAGAATATTTCACATGTATCTAGGCTTATCTTTGAGTCTCTGGTGCCATACTCCTGCAGGATTGGTAAAGTGGGTTTATTAGGATGACGAACATGGAAACTTACTGGCATAATCCAAACCAATCTATGTATGGGAGGGAATGGCCATGCGTTTTCCTGCACTCGGGCAGCTGTGCTGGTGGGTCAGGTCCCTGGGTACCGGATGGATGATGTCACCTCAGTGTCTATTTCCTCTGACTTTTGTATGCAGGTTGTTTTTTTGGCTCTGAATGGACAGAAGGAGTAGCTTTAGTGGGAAGGCACATTGTGCACTGTAAAGCAGACGAGCTTCTCGGTTAGGTGTGTCCTCTCCATTCTATGGGATTGTGGAGCCCAGTGCAGAGTGTGTTCTGCCTCGGAGACCCACTAACACGTGATTCAGTCTGCAAATGTCCTTCCTCAAAAAAATAAGAACATCATAGATGCATCCATCTATTATCCAACCACTTACCCAAGTCAGAGTCATGGGGGGGTGGGGGGGCTGCGGGGGCTGCTGTGTACCAGGAACACTGTTTTGATTATAGATTTAATGTATTTGCATGTTTTGAATGAGAATTATGCTGCTCCCAAGTGGAGATGTAGATTTTATTGGGATTGAACTCTGGGTTAGTTTACCAATTTTTTCATTTGCAGGTTAAAGTTAATTTAACATGCTTTCGTTTTGGGAGGTTCTTTTTTTGCGGTTAACTTTTTCATTCCATTCTGCTAAATTGAACCCCCTGTGGTAATTGCCCATTTAAGGTGTACGTGATGATTGTCCCAGTGAGGGAGGCAGACCGTTTAAGGCCTCCCCAGTGGAGTTTTACTGCAGGTTCGTCGTCGTTCCCGTGCTTGTGCTTGAGCCGGCAGTACCCACGGCTTATCGGTGGCTCACTTGAAAGCAGACCGTGTAACAGGAGGAGAATAGATCAGTGTGGCAGGTCATTAAAGACCTCAAATTATTTCATGAATACAGGAAGGGGAACCTGTTTTGTGTGTGTGTCTGTATACGTGCACGGTCGCAGGAAGAGCTGTGTGGTGTGATGTTACTGGGTATTGGGGCAGTATTCTCCTCTGCCCTGTGCCCTCTGCCCCTGTCCCCTCGTCTCTACTGTGCCCATCCATTCGAGCCAGAAGCACAATCTGTAGCAGGGCTTAGACTAAACAATAAGCCTCTCCCTGGCTTCACAGGCCTGGGAGGGGGGAGCAGGAGTTTGTGTCTGCAAGGGAACAGACATTCCCTAACAGTGACGGCTGGCCACCCCACTCCCCTCCTCCATCTCTTCTGAGTCCCCCCCACCCCCCATCCTTTTTTCCCTCCCTTTTCAGCCGCTGATGGACCCCTCCCCCAAAAAACATTTCGCACACAAATTGAAAAATTGTTTCACCAAGGGAATGTGGCTGTCTGAGAGCATTGTGGAGAGAAGCCCCCCCCCCACCTTTTGCCCAGCCGTCACTCCCCAACAGGGCACTGGGGACGCAGCTACTCACTTCCCAGCATTCCATTTCATGCTATTACGTTTTTGCTGCCCTCTGCTTGTTTTGCTCTTACCCCTGAGTTTTTGTAGAAATTCAGTAGAAGTATTTTGAGTGGGTACAGCCACACTCCCCACCTCTTCCAGGATTTAAAGATTACATCTGATTAGTCCCTGGATTAAACCACTGTTCTCCTCACAGCCCTTCTTAATGTTTAGTCTTTTTTTTTTTTTTTTTTAATCCTCTCATGTCCTGTAAATTGGTCAGTATAGTAAAGCACATTTTTTTATTCCATTGTACTGTTGGGTAGGTCGCTTAAGGGAAATGATCAGTAATGTTTTTACGATGCTTTTGTTTAGACGTCCCTTGAACGATGAAATTGGTTTTCTTGTCTGTGCTCCACCCAGTGTCCCTTTCTGTGCCCCCCCCCCCACGCCCACCAGTGCCGTGGGCCCATCACGGAAGCAGACCGATGAATAAAACATGACCTCGCTGATGTTAGCGCCTGATAATGTGGAACATGGCATGGCCTGTCCTTCCTGTGGATGTTCCTGTTAGTATTTTTAGGGGTTAGGGTGATTTTAGTTTTTTTTTTTTTCTTTTTGGGTGGGAGGGTGGATTCTAAAGGAAGGACTGTATATTCAGCATGGGGAAGGTGCATTAGACAGGATCTGCTGAGATGGCACCTTGAGCCAAACAGACAGCAGCCAGGAAAAAAGTGATGCCTATTTCATCTCGGAGAAAAGCAAGTGATGGTTCTCTCACTGTGAGAGTCTCACCCACTGAAATTTGAGGTTGAAATTTAAAGGTGCTTGGACCGTTGCTTGCCTTCTTAAAGAATGTAATACTCACCCAACAGCAGGAACATCTCTCCCTTATGATCTGGGAGGGAAGGCCCATCACTGTCTGCCTCCATTTTATGTCGTTTACCTGCCATCCTCATCCTCCTCTCCCCGTGTGTCCCTTGATATGGCAGCCGGAGCTGGCTTACCTTCAGCTCGCGCGCTTCTGGTGCATGCGCTGAGATTCGTCGCTTAGAAACACAGTGAGGCTAAAGAACAGTCTGATTTATATCAAACAAAAAAAAGTGTGCAATAAAGGAATATATTAAAATCACCAACAAGCTTCCTTTAAGGCTCAATATTCATTAGGCTTCCATAATCTACAGCATTTGCAAGTACACAGCATAAACATTTTTCATTGAACAATCATACGTGTTCATCAATAAGCTCACCTTAAATACCCTTTTGTGTTTGAGTTTGAATTTTTTAGATGTCTAATGGCACCCAGCGCTTCCCTGATGGAAGAGTGGTACCATACGCTTGTTCTTGTCCCTTTCTGAGCACGTTCCTAGCATGCCTCATTATGTGTAGTTATCACACATCTCCCGTCCCAGACATCCGCTAGCTGCCCGAGACCGGCACCAGGCGACTGATTCTGACGAGCGGCGTCCGTGAAGGTTTTTAGGAAGCTGCTTCACTCCAAGGCTCTTTTGTTCACTGATGCAGTGCGGGCAGTGGAATTGGCCCAGATCACAGCTCAACGTGGCCATAAGACCTGGCAGAGGGTTTGGGGGGGTTGGGGGGATCTGAAAGCAGACACTGTCCCATGGCAACACCATGAGAGACAGCTGGGAACATGGTGTCTGCTCTCTGGTGGGCTGTGATCCTGAGAATATGCTGGTCGTGGCTCGTGTGCCTGGAAGGAGCCACCGCACACCAGCTGACAGTGATGCTGGGAACGTGGGGAGTCGACACTCCTTTGGCAAAGGAGCAGCTGTGTCTGGGTGGCAGGGTAGCAAGTGGTGCTCCAGAATGAAGGAGTGTGTCTCAGAAGGCAAGCAGGAGGTTCTGTGGATATAGGATCGTTTGGGGGGAGTGAGGTCGGCTGGCCACCCAGCAAGCATTTCCCACATATTCCAGTGGAGTTGGATGTTGGTCCTGCCTCCAGAGCGGCTTGGCTTCATGGATGGACCGATTGACGAACTGTTCTTTATTTTTTTAATTATAAATAGCAGTTAACAGCTGGGCATCTAGAAGGGCCGTCCCTCCAGAACCATTTTCTGCTGTAGCAGAAAAATATGCTATTTTACTGCTTGTCATGGGCCGCACTCTATCCTTCACTTGCAATAAAGTTTTCATTGTGACCTGCCCTGTGATGAAGGTCAGCCGTAACTTGTCCTTTACCAGTAGCCAATAGCGTGCGGTCTTACCTGATTAATGTAGCATGTCAGTGCAGTTTTTGGTGTTGGTCGAGGCATGGCTTAACAGTGCTTAGGTCATGTTAATATCATAGCCCAGTAAAATAATTTTATATGGTTCTGTCTTTTTGCAGATTTTGATATTTGGTGAGAATGTGTTGTGCATCTGTATTTCACCCATCAAAAAACCCTAACAAGTTACATTTAGTAGTGGACATATGCAATCTGTGCACTGGGGAGACATTCAGTTGCACCCCTTTCACGTGTCTCATTTACGGTGAAGCCTCAGATTGAAGATGAAATCCGATCTTGCCCACCCCCCGCCTATTATTACTGTATAACGATGGCAGATGTGAGAGGTGGTGTTATTTTGATTTGAAACTGAACAAAAAGTGTGAATCTCCAGACCAGATCGCCCTCATATGCAAACTGCTACAAGAGAGTAACACGTCTAACCTGGTGAAGCATCTGTCTCTCGCTTGCTTCAATTTATATATGGAGTTTAGAGGATCTTAGGTGTGTATCACGCTTGATAGTGATGTAGTGATGTCATTTAGCGGTGATCATGTTTCGTGTTTGTTTAAAATCATGTTTAGCCTACATGCCAATTCATTCATTCATTCATCCCTTTCTCCAGTGATACTATGCTGAGTGAGTAACAGAACTAACATAAATAGTAAAACGTAACATTAGCGTATTATCGATGAGTTTTTGTATCATTTGGGCCGACATTAATATTAGAAACTATGCATTGAATGTAATTTATGCATATTTCACTGATAATGTTAAAACTATTAGACTGGTTTAATTCATAAATGGGCCTGTTTATTTCAAAGCGAGAATTGACTTGATATTGGTACAAAGGTACAAAAGCTTGTATTGGTGTCAAAGCCTAAATTTGCGATTGACTGTACCACATGTTGAGGACAGTTCATGCTCTCCCTTGCACATTGCTGCTGCATTGTGGCTGCGTAGCACTATTGGGATGAAATAATCATCTGTTTAATAAAAAAACATAACTTGCATCAAAGAGGTGCAAATAGAGAACGAAAGGGTTGAAAGTCATGATTGTTCTACTAAAGCGATGATGAAATTTTTGGTGAAAATTGATTTATGAGGCAACCTGAGTTTCCACTCCAAATTAAGTCTGTGGTGGGGAAAAACAACTTTTTCTAGTAATGGACAGTCTAAATCTATTGAAAAATTCAAAGTCATCTTCCTGTTAGGGTGAGGGAGGGTTCAGAGCCAGAATATCAAGCACAGATGTAGCCTTTTTTTTGCAACGAAAGCTACTTTTACAAAAGATAATCTGGGGAGCTATTGACTTGCAGCAGTATGTTTTTCTGATTGGTGCGGGGGTCGTGATCGACTATGAAAGATGGACACAGTCTGTCTGAATGCTAGGGCTTATGGGTAATGTAGGAACAATTATTTATTTATTGCCCAACCCGAATGTTGTGACACCTGTGTGGGTTGTGGCCTGAGAAGAGCCACTTGCTTAGTGACAGACTTCACTGCCACGTTGTAAACGGGTGCTGTGACGCCAGCAGCTCTTCACAGGTTACCATAGTGATGATAAACAAGTCCGTAAGTGGTGGTGGGGGGGGTGTATCGGGTAATGTCCCTGTTGTTGTTGATTGCTGATCCAGAGTCTGCGTACCCCTCACCCCTCCGATTATCAGTAATCTCAGGTTTGTGACCCCTGTGACCATACGGTAGAAATAAACAAGTCTGAAAACCGCTAATCTGGGCCCACTGGGTGGGTCATGGGAGATCTGCGAGACCATCTGGCTGGGCGCTGCTCCAAGCCGCCCATCTGACTCAGGTCAGGATAAATCCAGGCCTGAAGCAGGGCCCGCTGGGCCAGATCCCCACAGCCTTGGTTGGGTCTCTGGGTCCGGTTCTGTTCCTGTTCCTGCCTGGTTACCCCAAACTCTCCGTGGCATCTCCCTTGTGTAATGAGGTCCATAGCGCCCTCTCCTCAAAGCTATGTCTCATTCCTGTTTGCAGTTTGGTCCAAACCCTACAATGAAGTCAAATTTGTGCAAGCAAATGGATACTTATGCAGATTTTAAACACCTTGTCTACTTCAGGTATCAGTGTCCAGAGTACTGGGGAGAGGCATGTACATCGTTTACATACTGTAACAGACATGATGTGACAGACATGATGTGACATGCACCCAGACATGAGTCTAAGGGATAATAAGAGCTTTAGATGTGATAAAATGAAAGCCTTCATGTGCAGTAATTCTCCGCAGGTGTATCATGCCGAGAGCGGGTGTACAGTGACGGAAACAATGTTAGCAATGTTACGTTCCACGGAAATTTGAATTGTCTGATCTTATGATTTTACAATAAAATGAAATGGCGGAAAGTCATCTGACTTTTGATGGCGAGAGAGAGCAGTATTTTTCAGTCTCAGTCCCCAGAACCCACGTTTATTGCATTTGAGCTTTGGGGGTTTATCTTCATTAAGACGTTAATTGAATAAGGCCCTGGATTTAACGCGTCTCAGTCGCTGTTCCTTGGTGGATCTTTCCTGGAGGAAGTGAGGTGACGTGTTTGTGGTAATAAAAAGATAACTGACCGTTGCTTTAATAGTTCCTTCTGCAACAATGTGTCACCAACATGTAATTTGTGATCTACTGGTTTTGAAGTTTTATATATACCGATCCTGATGGACAGATGAGTAAAATCCATTTAATAATATTTGCCTGTTACTTTTGTTGATCCGTTTGTTTTTTGTTGGATTGGGTGTCCACACCACCATCAGATCTCTTCAGATGAGTCATGACCGGTGCAACCAATGTAGGAAATTTAAAAAAAACATTTGGGGACAGCTTTTGCCCCCACTGTCTAAAAATAGGTGCATTTTAAAAATAGCAATTAATCCATAAAGTTTTGTTTTTAATGTGAAGACGCCTCTAGCAGAGGTCTGCTTATTTGTTTTTGTATGAACACCCTTATTAAAACATAGAATGGGCCACTGCCAGGTATTGTAACAGCGTTACGTAGTACATAGTATTACAACATACATAGTTACTGTTACACATACGCAGTGTGAAGAACAACGGAAATGGATATTAAATGAAATGAAATTAATAAAATGATGTGGTACTAAGATATTGGCGTAAACTGGTAAATATTTATTTTAATTTTTGCAGCATTTTTTCCCCCCCGCGATCATGGTCTTTAGGGGCATTATGAGATTTCATGGGCATTTTAGCCCTTTGCCCCCCTTAATTTCTGATGCTGGAGGAGTGGTGATGTACTGCTGGTGTCAAGAAAGGAAGACGGCAGCTTGACCAAGCATGGTCTTCATGCTGGATCTCTACAGATGCGCGAAGTGCACCATCTCCGTGGTTACTTCCAGTAACCAGTGCTGCTTTCAAGAGGTAAAAATATACCATATTTGCTGTTGAAGTTCAGCATCCGAGGGGTGGAGCCACAGTGCAGTGCACTGAAGAGGATTCTTATTGATGAATGCTGTTTGTGCTCTTTGTGTTGTGAGGCCTTGGACCTCAGCTGTTACCTTAGAGACAGGTGTGCTGTCAATTCAGCCTGTGTTTCCATCACAATGCAAGTTTATGTAAGTCAGATGTGCCAGCAAGGCGTTTTCCCCTTATGAATGTCCGTGTGCTTCCACCAGTCACCACAGCATTCTTCCTGCTGCGCCCATCTGGCTGTTGTCCTGTCCCCTGAGCCGTCACCCTGCAGGTTGACAGGGAGCCCTCCCGTCGTGCCCTCTGCTCCCCCACTGTTGCAGTGTGCGCCCATTAGCTTGTTGTCTGGCTTTCGGCTAGCATGCTGTCAGGGGGCGACTCCCCCCCCATCAGATTGTGCTGTTAATTGGTTAATTGGTAATTGGATGCTAGATTGTATCGCTGATCCCACATGAATCAGTATCTGCTTTTGAAATGTTTGTCGGATGCATCTCTCTGGACGCGTCTCCCCCGCAGATGTTGATTGGGCCACAGTTTCAGCTCCATCTAAGCGTCGTTTAATCTCCGCATGGCATCTCCTTGCCCTGCCGCTGCCATCTGCTCGATGCCCTGGCCCTCTGGCCTTCCCAATGCTAGTATTAGTCTCAGCGATGATGCTAATGACTGAAATGCGCGGGAAGCCTGGTGCAGGGGAGGGTAGGTGGGGCACTTGAAAGCGGCACAGCGGTTTGAGGAGTGAAGGGTCTCCATGGGAACGGACTACCGACCAAGCTGCCTGACAGGCGCCGGAAGGCAGGGAGCTCTACTGCATCGCGACGCCAAGAAGGATCTACTGTGTGCCAGGGCCAGTCCTGTGTTCATTCCAGAGAGTATAACCCCACCCCCCAGACCCTGCTCTGCATCCTGGATACACGTCAGGCTGGGTCTGTTTTTGTTTTGTTCTGCCCGACCCCTTTGTTGAATGTTCAGTTGCTATAATTCTTCCTGAGCTTAGTAACCGTTAGCGTTACGTTTAACAATGCCTGCTTGTTAGGGGAGAAATGCAGCAGTGGTCTGGCGCACTGGAAAGGAGAGTCACGTAGCGAGCAGAGTAACACCTTCACCACCTCTGTGAGCCAGGATGCCGTCTGTCTGCGACGTCGCCTCGGACGTTCTCTGGTTTTATTTTGGGTCTGCGCAGGGCCGGCTGCGAGCGTGATGCCTGTCAGCCGCATGGCGGGCGCGGACCCGCTGCCGCGTCTCTGTATCCCCCTCCCCGCCCAGGCCTTTCCTTCCCACATCTCACATGGCGCTGTCTCTGGGGAGCAGAGCCTCTGAAAGCTCATTACCGCATTTCTGAAGTCTGGGCCACTGTTGGCAGACATGGCCTACCCCCCGACCCCCCCCCGAATAATCCATCCAGCCGGATTGGGGATCCAGGGAATGGTGAGAGGAAGGGAGGGAAAAGGGGCTTAGAGAAAGGACTTGCTGAAAGCTGTTTCTCAGTGCCTAATGTAAGCATGCATGGGTGGGGGGTGGCAGCCCTGTGACTCTTCAGCCTTGTTCGTGGGGGATTCAGGTGGCAGAGCTGAATGGCTTTCGCTGAACCTGCTGATTCTTCTCTTTCTCTGTGTAGGTAGAGTGGCGGCCACGGTTGCGCTTAGCAGCAGATGAGCGGGGAGACACAGCCTATCCATTCAGCCAGCACCCTATCCTGCATACATTCAGCCGACAGCCTATCCATTCAGCCGGCACCCTACCCTGCATACATTCAGCCGGCACCCTACCCTGCATACATTCAGCCGGCACCCTAACCCTGCATACATTCAGCTTAATGTTCCCGCGATACTGTGGTGCCAAGGCTCTTATTAGCGCGGCTGTCAGGGAGACCCTGGCTGAGGGCGCATCGCCGTCCGTGGGCCGTCCAAGCACGGCTCACCGGCGCTTTCAGCCTGGCCCTTGCTCCATCACCACCTGTCTCTCTTCTCCACGGGCTGGGCATTTCGCTGTGATGTGCTGATTTACTGAGCTCTGGTATGAGGCCTCAAACCTGGGCCAAAGAGTGCCCCCCTCACCTAGAAGCTCTTGTCTTGTAAGGATCCCAGCCTTCCTACAGTGTTTGGTGGGTTGCACTCGCAGGACTTTCACTTTTAGGCCTGAACCATTTTGATTCAGGCTCTGAGTAGGGCTCTCTGAATATAAAATTGGCAGCAGATGGCAGAATTGTGGGATTAGTGCCCCCTGTAGGATAGTGGGAGCAGCACAGTGCCCCACTGACTAGATTTGGCTCTTTCTCCTGTGCCACCCATGGCATGCTGCTCCCCTGGTGGCTGGAATCTGGCACATGCCACAATCAGGGGGTTTCAGAACACCCTGGAACCTGGGCTTTGTTTGGAAGGCCTGGGGAGCGTTTGCCGTTGAGCTCTTGTGGGGGGATGGGGGTGTCTGGGATAGGCAGACGGCCCAGCAGGCCGTTCAGCCAGACACCTGACCACTCAGAGCCTGACCAGCAGGTGGCGCAGCAGGAGCTGGTGCGTGTTCCCTTACGCTGCTTAACCAATGTGCAGCTGTGGAGAGGACAAACCGGGAAAACCGCGGGCTCCGTAAGATGGTTTGAATGGAAAATGAATATGAATACAAAATAAGCCCGCCCCCCTGTGCAGGTGGGAAGACAGATCTGGAGAGGATGCTGACAGCCACCTAGTCACAATTTAGGAAGCTCGTGGCAGGAATCTGAAATTCTGGTATCTTCTGTGGCTCTGTCTTTCTCCTCTACTTTCTGTAAAATTGCTGGTGAATTCAGTTAATTTAGCATCGACCCCCCCCCCCACCCTCCTTTGTCACGCTGTGTGTGACTTGTACAGGCAAGCCAGTTTACTCACATACACTTTATCAGCAATGGCTGTTGAGTCGTTCTCTCCATTTGTGGTCGCTTCTCACGTCCCAAAAATGTCCGATGTGTGAGACGCCCCGAGATGGTCTTCGATTCTTCCGCGATGTTGACGTAGACGGTTGGGCCAGTGGCAGGCAGCCATGCCCTCAAGGAGAAGTCAGTCGGGTGACTCCAGGGGCTGGGTGTCGTCACGGTGACTCAGTGTGGGGTGGGCCGGCAGCAGATGGTGTGTTGTCCTCCCCTCCCCTGATTCAGCGGCTCCCTGGGAGACGGTAAGGGAATGTTAATTGGGGAGACAAAGCAGCTGTTCAGGTGGACTGGTGACCCGTCCCCTGAGGCGATGGGGCCGTCAGCCGTGGTTAGGTCCCTCCAAGGCAGGGAGGGTAGGTGGGTGACTGGTCACATTTTGTGTGCCCCTTTTTCAGTTCTCGCCAGCCAGGTGCGTTGAAGATAACGTCCAACTTTCTCTGACATTTTTCTCTAGTCCTCTGATGTTCGCATGTGTCTGAGTTAAGCCCATCAAGCTGTTTCTGGCTGGCTGGTTCAGACTAGGCTTGGGCTATGTCTATGTTTTTTACACTGTTGTAGCCCGCAGACCAGGGCCATCTGCCCTGTGGGCAACACAGGTGTTTGCCTAGGGCACCATTTGATTAGGGGACTTGAAAGACAGTGGGGGAAAAAAATCTGAAGAAATACCTCTGGTATTTAAGATTTTGCTCCTTTTCTTGTGAAACAGACGCCAACTAGTTAGCAACCAGATATCTGTGCTACTGAAATGTTTTTAATATAAATGAACTGACTAAATTTTTCTACTGCTTTGTGAGGGGAGGTGGCCCCTTAGCAGTAAACCTGCCCCCCCCCAAGTCGGCTAATTTTGGCACTAACATTTCAAAATATCGTGGTACGGCCAAAATACTGCAGTGTTCCTGTCGTATTTCCGTCATACCAGCCAAGCCTAGTTCAGACTCAACAAAAGTTGCATGTTGCTGTGTTGCTCAGGGGAGATAAAACGGTTACTTTGGGACCAGTGTCACTTAGTGGGCCATTTCAGTCCCAGTCTGAACAGAGTGCCAGACATCACCTCCATTTGTGCAGCATTCCCGATGATTCCCAGTTCCAGCATGTGGTATGGGCAAAACTCCACAGATGAAAACCTGACTGCTGTGATGCCTGTAATCATGTCACAGTCAGGGAGTTTTGTTACATTCATATTTAACCCTACAACCCATCCCCTGTTCCCTTCTCTGCCAGCTGCATGCTTTCGCAATCATGTTGCCTGTTGACCCATCCTACGGCTTAGGAGCTACAGGCTATGTTTGTGCAGGGAAGTTCTGCTTTGTCTGGACTGACGTCTGTCCTCAGGGCCCCCCCAAGGCACTCTGACTGGCTGCCCCCCGCCCCACTTATTCTGGTGTTACACTTTTGCTCAGGGGTGCTGTTGTTCTGTTATGCTGTCAGGGTAATCAGCACCCTGTGCACTTGCACTCACCCTGATGTTCCGGGGGAGATTTGATAAAGATTGCAAAAAGAACGACCTTCAGCTCCTGGAAACACGGGTTGAAGTTCGGCCCTGGTTAACGAGTGACTGGTAAAGCGTGTAGCTGCAGACCCTGTGTGAGCCACCTCTCTGATCCTCAGTCCAGCTCTGTCAATAGTGCGAGTGTTCCCTCCTTTGTGTTCCTAATCTCTGTACTTCTGGCAGCTTCCTGCAAACGTGCCAAACAAGCTGTGGACATTTTGCAATTGATTTTTTTCTTTTTTTTAGTGAGGTGGATGTAGAAAATGTCCTAGTTCTGGGGGTGGGGGCAGCTTCTGGTAGATCCATCTGACACACCCCCACCCTCCTGGCCTGAGGGCTGTCTGGAACCCCCTGTCTGTGCTGAGGTGTGCTGGGGGAGGGGCCAGTCTGCTCTCAATATGGCAGGAGACGTGCGTGTCCTGTGGAGGGCTGGCTTTGGGCATGTGCTTGTCCGCACGTTTACCCTGTGCCGTGGCCGGTGCAGACGGAGGTACTTGGCCCTCAGTACACCGGGGCTCACCCATCTGCCAGTGACATGGGAGCCCCCAGCCCAGTTATGTTCATGGGGGGGTCACTGAGCACTGCCAGGCTCTCTGCCCACCCCGGAGCCCTCTCGGAGTTCAGCAGAGTCTCTGAGTAGGCTGGATATGGGGACAGTGTTGGTATGGGTGTCTCAGGTAGCTGTAGCACGTTCTCGGACCCCTCGACTGAGACGTGTGGGCTACACATCAGTCTAATAAATATTGCAGTAAGACATGGGGCCCTTTCTTGTTGGTGCTGTGTTTATAAAGATGTGTGTGCGGGCCTCTGCTGTATCCCAGTGTTTGTACAAATAAAAATTGGTCATTGGGTTCTTGACAGAGTGCCCCCTGATGGCAAATCGTGTGTGTGTGTGTGTGTGTGTGGATGTGTGTGGGTGTGTGTGGGTGGGGGGGTGGGTGGGGGTGGGTG
>JAAGVU020000099.1:762247-772530 GCA_011763525.2 Mormyrus iriodes | reverse complement strand
GGCGTCCCCTCACCTCTCATCTGTCTCCTTCCCCCTTGGCGTGTCCCTTCGTTTCCCCCCCCCCCCCCCCCCCCAGGTGCCCCCCCCCCGCCTTCTCTCTTAATGCTATCTGCTGCGCATCCTGACAGTCACCGGCAAACAAAAGGAATCTCTTCGATCTGCTGGTTCCGGACCCGCTGCCGTGGATCCCGGCTGCCTTTGCTGTACGTTATGGGCTTGTTGGCGAGGGGTGGGGCTGTGGCATGGCTAGGTTATGCTGCCCCGGGTCCCTTACATCACACCTCAGCTTCCAGCAAAACTGAGAACTCGCTCACATTCTAGCTCAACTGCAGGAAAATATAAAAGTTGTGCTTTGTGGTAGTGTGTGGGGGGGGGGGGGGTTGACTACTGGTAATAAAACAAATTTTTAGTGTGGGCTCGCCGTTGGGATCGACTCTTCTCCTCCGCCTCTGATGGCTGGTAGTAATTCCGAAATGAAGGTTGTAAATAACAGCCTGGCCGAGAGCGCCAGTGGTCGCTCGGATCCAGGCCCCCATCGTTATGCTTGTTAAATCCTTTCCAATGAGGAAACCGCCCCCCCACCATCAAAATAGTAACTGGAGAATAATCAGGTTTGCTCATGATTGTCAGTAAATGAAAGTACAGGCTCTTCCACATGCTGTCAAATTGGTTCACTTGAATAATGGAAGGTTTGTTTTTACACTCCTTGTGGAACATAGATTTTCAAAATACTTTTTTTCTCACCCCCCCTCTCTGTTGTGTAAATGATCTAACATCCTATTCTGCAGTGAAGGGCTAATGACCCCCCCCCCCGAGCTGTGATCCTGAGACATCTTTGTCAGAAACCGATTAAGACGGAACAGACAGAGGGATCCCAACCTGATCGGAGCTGAGAACTTTTACTGCGGAAATCTGATCGAAGCACCCAGAGACATGGAAGACCGTCGCCTTAGGTCTGGAGTGGAGGGGGAAGCTCTGAATTATGGGCACCCGTTTATTCTGATACTAAGTTCGATTCACTGGAAAATTTGTGCTTAATGTTATATTTTTATTATTAGCCAGTATCAGTTATTAACATTTATTTATGGCTGGCTGGATTTCAGCGCCGCTGGCAGGTGGTGGTCTGGACCCCAGTGGGTCTTCACAGACCCCCTCTGACTAACTTGAGTTCAGTGTTGGTAGGCACCGCATCCCGGTTCAGCAGACCCCCTGCCACCCCCGCAGGGCTGTCTGATATGGAAGTGATGGTGGGGAGGTGTTTCAGTAGCAAATGAACACACTTTGGCACCCTTATGAACTTCCCTGCATCCGAGTTCATCACATCTCGCGCTGTGCGGTCTCAGATGGAGCATGTCACAAACTCCCCTTGGCGTGGAGTTGGTACTGAAAGACACTGCTATGGTCTCCCCCGAGGCCCCCACTCTGTCCCCCCTAGTGCAGTGACTACCAATGGCCACCAGGGGGCAAATGCATTCTAAACTCGCAGCCGATTATACAGGCTACCCGGTTGAATATCAGTCTTCTCTGCTCTTTCTAGTTCCACAGCCTGAGCCAAGTAATCGAGACCTTGATTAGTTTAGTAGCATCAGGTGTGTGAGTGGTGGTGTGTAGCGGATTGGCTGTGCAAGCAAAGGACCGGGTCGAGAACTGCTGCCCTGACTGCTTTTGGTGCCACGTCGGTCACTCAGATCTGATGATGTTCGCATTGTTCCCCTGGCGGAGGAGTCCTTAAAGTGACAAAGTAGCGAGAGCCTGGCTCTGTCTGCTGGTGTATGGCCTAATAAAGCATCATTATTCAAAGTGACAGCGAGACAGAGCTCTGAAATCACCGTGTCGGGGAGCCACAGCGGTAAGGAGGTGAGCGGGTGGTGGGGGGGGGGGTACAGTCGCCGCGTGTGGCATTTCGGGCCTCAGTGACGCGGACGCCGTCATTATGAAAATCAGAGCGATTGTTTATGTTTAATAAATAATTCATGCATAATTCATGCGCCTACATGCAGCTGTAGCCCTTGTCTTTAGGACGTTACTCCTCTGAGGTGGCAAACAACACAGTACGCGCGGTTTGTAGGGAGTTTCCGAGCCTGGCCGAGTTACGGTGAGCGCGCAGCCCCCGCTGGTCAAAGCGCGTAACCCATTTAAAGGGAGTATTTTTAATGACGAGTGGAGCAGGGATCGCAAGCGGGATCCTGAAACTAAAAATCCAGTCATTCCCTTGTCCCCGGCTCATGGCCTATTTTCTGGCCTGGTCCTCATGGGCCAAGACTGCACCGAGCGGTCTGTCAGCAGCTGCCCCGCCTCCCCCCCCAAGCCCCCCAGCCCTGCCGCCCTCACCCTCTGCCCTGGGAACGGGGCCGGCTGCTCGGTCGCCGTGGGTGCCAAGGGCCGCCATATGCGCCGCGGGCCCCGTCCTCCAGGACCCGGGCCCGGCGCCTGGCGCCCAGCATGCCGCCCGAACAGACGGCCTCCTCTGTGGCCCCGCCGAGCTCCCGCAGCCTAAGCCCCAGCAGGGTGCAGGAACCGTCAGCGGGGCGGGGGGGCGATGGTGGTGGGGGGGCAGAGTGCGGCGGGGGCGTCCCTTCCGGCGCCTGTCCACGGCCCTGCTGATCGTGCCGAGCTGGGCGGCCTACTTCCCCGCCCCCGCCACACGGCCCGGGAGACGGGCTGCTGGATATTAATAGCTGGAGCCCACGAGGCCCTGGCCGCCCCCCCCCGCACCGCGTGCCGGGAGGCTGCCCACGGAAGCAGGTGTTCGGTCCCAGGCCCGGCAATCTCCGAGGAATCGCGGGCCATGTGGTCAGCCCCTGCCCCCTCGCCGCACCGGGCACTGCCGCAGCTCCCCTGGCATCGCCTTGGCAACTGCCACGTGTCGGTCTGCCCTCTGCAGCACTCACGGCAGCCCGAGGCTGCTGGGGGAGCAGAGGGGAGTTTCGGGGGGGTGGGGTGGTTGGAAGAAAGGAGAAGCTGCTCCTTCAGTTGGCCGATTTGACTACCCCCCCCCCCGCAAGCAGAATGATGGGCAGGGGGTCAAAAGATTAATGGGAGGATGGCTGGAGGTACAGTAGGGCCGAGGGATTGTGGGTATTATAAACAATGCAGGTGTTATTCGGTCAGTGCCTTGTGGGCACAGATAGTGATGCCCAAGTAAATGGACGCAAAGCAAGGGGACGCGAACACTGTATAGGAAAACTGCCACAGGTCCTCGGCCCCGGGGGGCAGCCTGTACACTGGTGACCTTCCTGTCCCTGGTACCAGTGCACCAAACAACCCTGCAGCTCTGGCCTGCCCTGGGGTGGGGAGGGGGGCAGCTCGGAATCCCTCTGGCCCGGCGATGGGGCCGGAGACGCACCAGAGCGACGTGGCCTCGGAGCCGCATCCTGAGCCGCAGGAGCTGCGTGTGGCGTATCTGGGTTAAGATGAGTGAAATGGCACGGTGCTCGGGCAGGACCTCTGGAAATGGTCTTCATTAGCACCTCCCCAGGGATCACAGCCATAATGCCACTGCTATATATGTAGCCTCTATAGGCTTATTTACTTATTATTATGTATCGCTTTCATTAGCGGGGGCTGCTGTGTGGATAGTGGGGGGGTGTAGCGGCGGGCCACACTATTAAAGTGGACCTCCTGAGTCTAACGGCTTTTAACGACTGCCAGAGAGAGAGGTGTGTGTGTGTGTGTGTGTGTGTGTGTGTGCGTGCGTATTCAGGCTGGTTGGTGGTGGGGATGGCGAATGACCACCTCCTCCAAATCCTGTGATGGAGAGCAATGCCCCCTTCACCTGGGAATTCTGCATCCCCCCCATAGAGAGGTGGGGGATATGGAGGCAAAAGGGTGTCCCTGGGGGCAGTACGTGAGCATGCTATTTCAATAATGAACAAGGCGCGGATTGGCCAGCCATGGTTTGGGGGGGTGGGCTTCCCCTCTTTTTCGGTTTCTCTCCAATTTAACTTTAATTTTCGCTGAATTTTCTTACCCTGTGTAGCTCTCTTGCCAAGTCCCCGGCGGATGGGTGACAAAAGCTCTGTAAAAGCCATGTGATCTTCCATTTTCCGACAGCCACACTTTGCAGGATTAAGGGTATTTAATGACTATAATCTCCTCCTTCCTCCAAAGTGATTTCTCACTTTCTGCAGCAGTCGCAGGGATTGCATTAGCATTAATAGATTTATAATTCGGAAAAATGACCACATGTGCCAAGACGGCATTTCCCCCCCCTTCTTCATCTCACTTTTGTTTCACCATCCTCCTCTCCTTCCTTCTCTCTTCCTTCCTCTGCCATTCTTCCGCTTCTTCGCATTTCCTGCGCACTGTCCTCCACTGCAGTTCGGCACCCCCGGTGGGGGCTGTGTGTACCTGTCAGTTTTCACCACCCACCCTCCTGAACTCACTCCCACCCATGAACAGTGTTTCTCTGCACCCCCCACCCCCACCTCAACACGGCTCAGATCAGAGAGAGGTCTGTCAGGGGCCGAAGGCTTATTGTGTGACTGAAGACTTCACACCAGTTAAACCCCCCCCCCACACACACACTTTTTTTCATTTCTCTTTCATTCCTTTCAATGGAAGCATTTTCCCGGCTTTTTTTCTTTTTTTTGGGATAACTTCTGTCCTGACATGGGCATGGGAGGACAGGCGGAGGACACACTGCGGTCAGTCTGAGCCGCCCCGCTCGGGGGTGTGGAGGTGGCTGCTCTCTAATCCCCAGCCTGTAAAATCTATTCATGTGGAGGTGAGACGGCAGCAAGGAGGGTGGGTAGGGGCAACCTCTCCGTTCCCTTGATAAATAATCCTGGTAAATAGATGTGTGCTGTTACACTATGGAGACGGACAGACTCTTTTGGCCCCTCTGTTCTCGTAATGTTTGACAGCTTGGTTTCTGCAGGAGTTCAGCATACGTCCATCCTCTGTTAGGGTTATCGAGTATGGGGTCACGGTGGGTCCCCAGCCTGTTGCTCTGGTAAAATTTTTGACTGTAATAATGGATTAAAATTTAGTTTCTTGGACAGATGTGTCCTCCATTATAAGTCAGTGTAGGTGTATAGTTGGCTTTGTTGATGTTGCTGTTTGTGGTACTCTGTAGTGAGGATATGGCACCACGGGGCTGCAGCACTACTAGCACTTGGTCTCCATGTCGCTAGTGCCACTAGAGGGCGCTGAGTTTGGCAGGGGTAGGGGCTGTGAGGTTTTCCATAGTGCTTGGCTTGCATTGCATGAAATTCATTATTCATGATCAGTCGCAGACCATTTCTTTTTTTAATTTATGGCTTGCCTTGACCTTAGCATAAACATCCTGATCTATGTTCCTTATTTGAAACAATGTTCCTGTCACCTTCCTTCCTAGTATATCGCTACTTATCTTTTCAAATGAATAATGAGAGCAGGAAAGCAGGCGCCTCGATTTCTTGTCTACAAATATTTATTTTACTTTTGCTTCTCTCCGGGCAGGACTTTCTGTAATTGTGTTTTTTTCTTTTAGGGTTAATTAAGCGAAAGCGTGCACACTTAGCGGGATGTGGAGGGTTAAAGGAAGCTGAAGAGGAAAAGAGAGGAAAAACAAACAGACTGGTGTGATAGAAAATTCCGTGCCTGTCTGGGGCCGCGCTGGGACCTCAGGAACGCTGTGCTGCAGCTTAATAAGTCATGAGTTTCTCCCTCCCTGTCGTTCGGGGGGTTTGCAGTGGGGTGGGGGTGGGGGCTTGCTGCATGGATGACGCTGGCGCTCAGTCAGCGGAGGCCTCTTCCGCAGACGGCGCGTGGCAGGACGGGGCGACGTAATCCCCCTTGCGCCGCTCCGCCACGCGGTGGTCGCCCGTCTGCTCCGCATTTCGATATTTATGCATGTATGTTTTAATCGAGGCTCATTCGCCACTGTTCATCTGTGCCGGACGGGGGGGGGGGCTAGGGATGGATGTTACGCAAATCGAACGCTTTTATTTTACGAGTGTTAACTTACAGAAAGATCTCCCGGCTTCGGCTTCTGCAAATCGCGTTTGAAAAGCTCTCTCGCCCATGTGAGAAACTGTTTGCCATAACAAAAATAAAACAATGGTTTTATTCTGCAGGGGGAGAGAGGATGTTTGCAGGGGGAGAAGGGGGTGCGGCAGGAGAATCGAGGGGATGAAAAATACATTTTGTCCTTATTTTGCCAGCCCTGTGGGAACCAGTGTCTTTAGCTCTCCTCCTCTTTTCATTTTTAAATTCTAATTCTGTCTGTTGTGCGTTGCAGATGGCGACGACGACCCCGGGCTCTCCTGGGTGGCGTCCTCCCCCTCCAGCAAAGACGTGGCATCGCCCTCGCAGATGCTAGGGGAGGGCTGCTGTGACCTGGGCATGGGCACTGGGGAAGAGGAAGGAGGCTCGGGCCTTCCGTACCCCTGCCAGTTCTGCGACAAGTCCTTCAGCCGGCTGAGCTACCTGAAGAGGCATGAGCAGATCCACAGCGACAAGCTGCCCTTCAAATGCACCTTCTGCAGCCGCCTCTTCAAACACAAACGCAGCCGCGACCGGCACGTCAAGCTGCACACGGGCGACAAAAAGTACAGCTGTCAGGAGTGCGAGGCGGCCTTCTCGCGCAGTGACCATCTCAAGATCCACCTGAAAACGCATAGTTCCAGCAAGCCCTTCAAGTGCAGCGTGTGCAAGCGTGGCTTCTCCTCCACCTCCTCGCTGCAGAGCCACATGCAGGCACACCGGAAGAACAAGGAGCACGTGGCGTCACGAGCTGACAAGGATGCGGGCCGGCGCGGGGCTGGCAGCGGCGGCGAACTTGACCAGGACCTCTACATGTGCGACTACTGTGAGGAAACCTTCAGCCAGACGGACGAGCTGGAGAAGCACGTGCTGACGCGCCACCCACAGCTCTCGGACCGGGCAGACCTGCAGTGCATCCACTGCCCTGAGATCTTCTGTGATGAGGGTACACTGCTGGCCCACATCAGCCAGACGCACGCCAACCGGAAGCACAAGTGCCCTGTGTGCGCCGAGCAGTTTCCCTCTGTCGAAGACGTCTACTGTCACCTGGACAGCCATCGGCAGCCCGACTCCAGCAACCACAGCGCCAGCCCTGACCCCGTGCTAGGTAGTGTGGCCTCCATGAGCAGTGCCACTCCAGACTCAAGCGCTTCTCTAGAGCGCGGCTCAACCCCAGACTCTACCTTGAAGCCGATGCGGAGTAGCCGCAAGCTTGCCCCATCTTCCTCAGACCGTGATGAGGGTGGTCAGGGCTGGTCATCATCTGGGAAGGTGACATACAGCTGCCCATACTGCTCAAAACGAGACTTTAACAGCCTTGCTGTCCTGGAGATCCACCTGAAGACCATCCATGCTGACAAACCCCAACAGAGCCACACGTGCCAGCTGTGCCTGGAGACACTGCCCACCCTGTACAACCTCAACGAGCATGTGCGCAAGGCCCACCGGGCTAGCAGCACCACGTCCGCTTTCCCTCTCCTGCAGTTCAGCAACGTCTCCGCTTTCCACTGCAACTACTGCCCCGACATGTTCGGCGACATCAACACCCTACAGGAGCACATCCGCGTCTCCCACTGCCTGCCTGGTTCAGGATCCACTACCCTTGAAGGCAACCATGCCTTCTTTTGCAACCAGTGCTCTATGGGCTTCTTGACGGAGTCTTCCCTCACCGAGCACATCCAACAGACGCACTGTAACAACACTGTAGCCAAGCTGGAGTCCCCGGTACTGCAGCCGTCTCAGTCCTTCATGGAGGTCTACTCTTGTCCTTACTGTACCAATTCCCCCATCTTTGGGTCTCTCCTTAAGCTTACTAAGCACATCAAGGAGAACCACAAGAACATTCCTCTGGCTAACAACAAGCGCCAGGCTAAAGTGGCAGACCACAGTCCAGCATCTTCTGATGTGGAGATATCATCCCCTAAGCGCCAGAGACTGGCTTCTGACACCACATCAATGAATGCTAACGGGGAATACCCTTGCAACCAGTGTGACCTCCGGTTCTCCAGCTTTGAGGGCTTCCAAGCCCACCTCAAGTCGCATCTCGAACTGCTGTTGAGGAGGCAGTCCTGTCCTCAGTGCAACAAAGAAGATTTCGAGTCCCAGGAATCCCTCTTGCAACACCTGACGATCCACTACACCACCACATCCACCCAATACGTCTGTGAAAGCTGCGACAAGCAGTTTTCCTCTGTGGATGACCTGCAGAAACACCTGCTGGACATGCACACTTTTGTGCTTTACCACTGCACACTCTGTCAGGAGGTGTTCGATTCTAAGGTGTCCATCCAGGTTCACCTGGCGGTCAAGCACAGCAACGAGAAGAAGATGTACCGCTGTACAGCATGCGCCTGGGACTTCCGAAAGGAGGGCGACCTTCAGCTGCATGTCAAGCACAGCCACCTCGGCCACCCAGCCGGCACTCCCGGCAGCAAGGCTCGCAAGTGTATCTTCTGCGGGGAGACGTTTGGCACGGAGGTGGAGCTGCAGTGCCACATCACCACTCACAGCAAGAAGTACAGCTGCCGCTTCTGCAGCAAAGCCTTCCACGCGATCGTCCTGCTGGAGAGGCATCTCCGGGAGAAGCACTGTGTCTTCGACATAGGCAGCGGCAACAGCGGCAGCCAGAACGGGACGCCCAACGGGGTGTCACAGGCCTCCAAGCGGGGAGGGAGCAGCGGAGGCGGCTCAGGCTCTGCCCCTGCGGAGCCAGCTGATCTGCAGAATGTGCTACTCAAGGGCGGCCAGGATGCGGCCAACAGTCACGAAGCCAGCGGAGAGGACGACGTGGACGCCTCAGAGCCCATGTACGGCTGCGACATCTGCGGGGCGGCCTACACCATGGAGGCCCTTCTGCAGAACCACCGGCTACGTGACCACAACATTCGGCCGGGTGAGGACGATGCCTGCTCCCGCAAGAAAAAGGCCGACTTCATCAAGGGCAACCATAAGTGCAATGTGTGTTCCCGGACCTTCTTCTCTGAGAACGGCCTGAGGGAACACGCGCAGACTCACCGCGGCCCCGCCAAGCACTACATGTGCCCCATCTGTGGGGAGCGCTTCCCCTCTCTGCTCACGCTCACCGAGCACAAGGTCACACACAGCAAGAGCCTGGACACGGGCACCTGCCGTATCTGCAAGATGCCCCTGCAGAGCGAGGAGGAGTTCATTGAGCACTGCCAAATGCACCCAGACTTGAGGAACTCCCTCACGGGCTTCCGCTGTGTGGTCTGCATGCAGACGGTCACCTCTACCCTAGAGCTGAAGATCCATGGCACATTCCACATGCAGAAGTTGTCCTCTGGTGGCGGCGGCCCCGGTTCGGCCTCGTCTTCGCCCAACGGGCAGCTGCAGGGCCACAAGTTCTACAAGTGTGCTCTGTGCCTCAAGGAGTTCAAGAGCAAGCAGGACTTGGTGAAGCTGGATGTCAATGGGCTGCCTTACGGCCTTTGTGCTGCCTGTATCAGTCGGGGAACCAATGGGCAGTCACCCAGCAATGGCGGTGCGGGGCCCGCCACCCCCCAGGAGTCCAGTGAGAAGCTCCCAGCTGCACTGCGCTGCCCTGAGTGTGCGGTGAAGTTTGAGACACTGGAGGACCTTGAGACCCATGTCCAGGTAGACCATCCAGAGATGAGCCCTGAAACAAGTGGGTCGAAGAAAGTCACTGGAGCCTCCCCTGTCCCCAAAGTAAGTGCTCATCTTAAATAGTCCAGACTCATGGTCACTGGCAAAACAGCATGCTGATGGTGTGTGAATTATGGCTGAAAATGAAGAATTATAAAGATTTCAGGCAAGTCTCTCTGAAAGGACTCCCTTCCTATCAATGTCATCTTAGTGTAAATCATTAACAACATCCCGAGGTAAATAAAAATTTGTCCTATGCTGAATTTGTCCTGTGTTTAACTAGCAGGATTGGTAGATTGTGTTGTCTATAATGGTGTAGATCAGTGTTTCTCGACCAGTCTGTGAAGACCCCCAGACAGTGCACATTTTTGCTCCCTCCCAGCTCCCAACACATCTGTATCAGGTATTTGGTTTTCTTGATTGCTTACTTGTTTGGTTCAGGTGTGCTGGGAGGGAGCAAAAATGTGGACTCTCTGGAAGTCCCTGAACACTGGATTGAGAAACACTGGTGTAGAGGATTTCTTGGAAAGAATTTGCTAAGGTAAAAATAATTCGGACTAGAAGATTGGAAAAATTTGTGATACAAATGCAACGTACAACGCCGGAAGCACTTATGTATCCAGAAGGCCCTGTTAACAGCGTTGCTTGGTTTTGTGTTCCAGCAAAGCCTTGGAACAAAGATCAGTTCTATG
>JAAGVU020000099.1:732934-762147 GCA_011763525.2 Mormyrus iriodes | reverse complement strand
TATGCTCCACCCATGGGCCTGGGGGCACCCAGCCGGTGGTAGACGTCCCTATAGAGCAGTTTCAGGACTGGGAACCCGGTGCCTGTGCCATCCTGGCCACAGACAGCTAATGTGACATCGCAGGGCTTGAACCCCAGTCTTTGCTGTAGATAATGTTCTGCCCCCCCCCCTGCATTTTTTGGCTTTCCTTCGTACTTGCACCATGTGTTTCTTGCCATTTTTCCACTCAATAGACTCTGCCTTGCCAATAACCCCGGCATATTGTATTGCATTACTGCCTTCCCAGCATGCACTGCGTCAGTAAATGAATTTTATCTAATGATGTGTGAACCTTCACTGCTGCGCTTCCCATAGGCCTTGTTCGGAGCGCGTGGCCTTGTCTGTCCCATCCAGAGTCCCCCTACCCCCACATTCCCAGCCATGCCCGGCCCCCGCTAGCCTTTTATTTAATTTTATTTTATTTTAATTCTAATATGGCACTGAAGCACAGTCTCCGTCGTGCCTGAGTCACAACAGCTGAGAGGGAAGGGGGTTCATAATTGGAGGCGGGGCCCGTGTTGTTCCCATAGCAATAAGGAACATGTAATCTCTGCTCCTAATCCCTGCCTTGTCTTTTCAGAAAAAAACCTACCAGTGCATCAAGTGCCAGATGACCTTCGAGACAGAGCGTGAGATTCAGATACACGTCGCCAACCACATGATCGGTGAGTCGACACGTCCTGTGTGTGTGTGTGTGTGTGTGTGTGCGTGCGTGCGTGCGTGCGTGCGTGCATGCTGGCTTATGTGTGTGGGTGTGACATCCCCACAGCCGGCCACACGGCCCAGCCCGCTCTCCGCCACGCGGCCATGGAGACAGACAGGTGAAATGAACAGCTCTATTTCTGGAAACGGTGGATCAGCCCTCAGCAGCTGTTCAGCTGTTAACGGCACGTTGGCCGTCTCTGCTACCCCTCCGCCGCACAGCTGAGGATGGTGACGGCCTTCTTGGCTGCCAGAGACCGTGGGCCACGTTTCTGTGCGACTCCGACAAATGCTGCTGCCGTTACCGGCACTGTACACTCATGGTCATTATTATAAGAAATAATCAGCTACAGGTCAGCATTGGAGGTCATGGGGGGGTGGGCTAAACCGAGGCCCTAGCAACAGCTCAGCTGTTACTTCAAATGTAATCTTTTGGTTGTACTGGAGCTAAAATACAATCCAGACTAAGTGTTGGAGCGCTTTGGACCAAGGTGTTTCTGAGCTGTTGCTCTGAAAATATTTGTTGTTGGTTTTTGGTTAGAAAGGTGCAGGATTTGTAGTGTTGGGAGCCAGTTTGTTTAGCGATATACAGAACTCTTATGAGGAATTATTTCCCAGGATATCGAGCCGCTTTGTTCTGGAGCAGGGTGTCTATACAGATGGTTATGCTGCTGTGATTCTCCATTTTGACACATTTTTCTTACTCCTGCCCTCAGTGACACTCCTGCGACGGTGGTAATGATTGTTAGAATAATACCCCATCGTTCCTTCATCTCCCATTTTAAATTCCTAATTTTGAAGGTTCAGAGGTTGCATTAGCAGACCGTGGCTGTTAATACAGCAATGATTATCACTGTCTTTTCAGAACACGGTAAGTTATCTCACTGTTATCTGCTTGCCAGATTTCTGTATCTTCTCTTCAGTCTCGTGAAGTGACCAAACCAGTTTAACCAATTTTGCAAATGAAGTGTGCAGTTCACACAGTGCACACTGTGCCCCCCTCCCCCAGCACTGGAGTAAGTCACCTCATTATGACTGATGCGATTCTGTAAATAAAATGAAATTTCCATATGAATGACACTGAAACTGACCACATGCTTCCACAACAATAATACAATAATGATGACATATCAAGTAAATGTTCCTTATTGGGGGGGGGGGCAGGACTGGGTGCCATGTTTCATTATGAGGCTTTCTGCAGTTTATAGCCCTACTGAAAGCAACAGATCTGTTCCCACTCCCCTCTTTCTCTGAACCCCCCCCCTCCAAGAAGACTCTGAGCGAGACGCCATCCTGCATATCGTGGGCCGGCGTCCCCCCGCTATGGAGGGAATTTTGGGTTAATTAACGTCATAATTGTCGGGAAGCTGGAGGAGATTAATTATGGAATGGAAGCAGATTATTTTAAGTGCTCTGATTATTTCATTATTTTTCCCCCCCCTCTTCAAAGATTGATGACATCTCTTAAATAATATAAGACAGCAGCGTATTAACCTTTTATCAGAGGTCACGTTCGCAAAAATCCAAATTAGGGGGATCAGAGAGGGGCCGCGGGGCTGTGCCTGTACCTCGCCCCCCCCCCCCCCCCCCCCCCCCCACAAGTGCACTGGAGCGATTTGGCGGGGGTTGTCATCTGATAGCTAAGGGTCCCCCCGCCTGCCTGTCTTGTTCCATGGCACTGTGGGGGCCACCGAACGCCATGTTCTTTGTAGGGAGCTGCTGGCCGTGCCCATGCGCTCGGCCGGAAGACGCCCCGTAATGAAGTGAGCGGATCTGAAATGGCTACCGCTCTAGTTACAGGATAATTCATTTCAAACCACAAAACAGTGGCACTAATGGGAAATTAATAATGCTGTTCTGGGAGTCGCAGATCAGGCTTAACCCCTGACGGACGTCTCTGACGCACTCCCGGCCTCTCCGTGGGCGCCGATGTCTCGCTGGGCTGGCGTGGGCCTCCGTGAGGGGTAGGCAGTGCAGCGCGACCTTGACACGGCGCTCTCACTCTGACCCGCTTAGAGCCCAGTCTGCTGGGCGTGACTGTGGCTCAGGTAGCGGGGGGCTCCGCTCTTCTGCCTGGCTCCCGTCGATAGGAACCACCTCGGGCACACGGCTCCAGTTGCCGTCTGGTGTCAGATGCTGCCGTCGGCCCTCTACGGTTTCTTCCTGGCAGCCGGTGGTCTGTTTCTTCCTGGTCATCTGTTTCGGGAGGGGTGGAGGGGGCACGGGAGATGGAAACATTGAGTTATTCATTTATTAAAACACTCCCTGGTGATTGAAAAACATTTTTAAAAAAAAGGAGTGTAATATACATATTAATCACTTTGCGTGAAAGAAATTAAAAATGAATATCCTGCCGTAGAAGAAAACTGTTCACAGGTCAGCCTGACGGAACAGCAGCAGCCTTCACCAGGCAGTAAGAGGTCAGCTGCAGCCTTGTACCTTACTGACCTGGGGGGGCGAGGAGCCCCACCCAGAGCTCCCAGTGTCCCCATCACCCTCTCCTTACCTGTGCACGTCATCTCTCACGGGCTGCGTTAGCCCTGCTGCTCATGGAGGCTGCTGAAGAGTCGCCATTGGTAACAGAGGCTGGTGTGGATAACAAACACCACTGCCACTGATGGCTTCTCCCACCGTAGACATAGCTCCGCCTGAAGGGGGCAGAGAGAGGTTTTTATGATTTAAGATCGGCCAGTCAGGCACTCCAGAGTTACTGGAATATGGCAAATGTTTATTAGGTACGGTAGTTATAAGGGTGCTCCAGGGAACAAAAATATGGGCGGTGGGGGGCAGGTGAGGGGAGGGAATATAAGGGCCGGGGACTGGGGGGGTGAGAGAGGCAGTGTGAGAGAGGCAAAACATGCAAAGGTGGAAGCCGCTGTCAGACCACACTGTGTGTGTGTGTGTGTGTGTGTGTGTGTGTGTGTGTGTCTGAGAGCGAGAGAGAGAGAGAGTCTAATATGGAGGAAAAATCTATAATGAACTGCAGTGGAGGTCATGGTCTGTTTATCATCAAAGTTCGGCTGGTGCTGGGTTATTTGTGGTGCTCTCGGTGGATTGTGGGAGTTTTCTGTAATTATGAAGTATGCTGCTGAGGTAGGAGGGGGCTTATCTTTTAGCTGAGAGAGGTTCCATCTCCTCTTCTGTAGTCATGGTGTCAGTTTGTACACAGAGCTGCCACCAGGGGTTTTAAAATGGCAGAGGGCGTGTAAAAGGTTGTAGCTCTGTTTGTGTGGAAAAGCAAATGCTGACCCTTATTCTGCTCATGTTGTTCCACAGTGAGAGTCTGTGCTCGTGTCACCATGACCAACTGGGTAAAAAGGGACAGCAGTAAATGTTTATACGAAAGGATCTATGGTATTTTGCAAGTTTTATGTTGCATCCCCCTCTTTATAGGCCCCTTGGGACAGGTCACTGTAAATACTGCCCGCCATTAACAGTAAGATGGGTGATTTAAAAAAAAAAAAGAGAAAAAAAAACCCGTACTGGGTGGGCAAAAGTTGGACAACTGCAAAAGTTATCAACCAGGGGGCACCCCTTCAGAAGATGCCATCCTGGGGCAATTGCCCATCTTGCCCTTGCTGAGATCTTGGGCGGACGTGGAGCTGTCTGGCTGTGAGACCAGCCTGAGTCACTGGCTCTCAGACGCATCAGGAGCTCACCAGCCTCCCGCTGCTCAGTACTGCACCGTTTGCTGAGTGACCGTCTCCCATCTCCACCTCTGCAGACCCCAAGCCGCTGTACCGGGAGGAGGCCATCGTCATTGCCCTGGCGTGCGTCTCCGTCGTAGCCGTCCTCATCGTGGCACTCTTCTTCGGCTACCGCATGCTGACAGGCAAGTTTCTCCCTTCCTTTCTGGAAACTGGTCCCTTTCCGGGCACCTGTCACCTTACTGTCGCCTCTGTGTACTCGGGGTTACAGGAGACCGGAAGCAGGGTCTGCACAACATGGATGAGATGGAGGCCGCCGCCTCGGAGCCCTCGTTGGACCTGGACAGCCTGAAACTGCTTGAGGCAAGCCCTTGCCGACTGAGGGACCATACATTATGTAACTGTTTACTGAATGTTTGCGCCCCCCAGCTTTGTTCCTGCATTTCTGTTTATTTCCTGCTTTCTCTACTTTAATCGTTCCTATTTCTCCTTCCCCCGCAGCTGATTGGCCGAGGCCGGTATGGCTCGGTCTACAAGGGCTCTCTGGACGAGCACCCTGTGGCGGTCAAGGTGTTTACCTACGCCAACCGGCAGAACTTTGTCAATGAACGCTCCATATACCGACTCCCCCTGATGGAGCATGACAACATTGCACGATTTATTGTGGCTGATGAGAGGCTGACCACAGATGGGCGAATGGAGTACCTGCTCGTGATGGAGTACTACCCCCATGTGAGTAGCTATGAACTAATGCTCTCCGTGTAAATAGCTTTGGAGTACTGCTACCATGTGAGAACTGAAGTACTGTCCCCATGTTAGTTTTGAATACTTCCACCATGTGAGTAGTGGAGTCCTATCCCTGTGTGAGTACTAGAGTACTTCTCTCCATGTTCATATACAGTACTTCCACTATTTGAGTAGTGACAGAATCCTACCCTTTGTGAGTACTGGGGTACGTCTCCCTATGTTAACATTCAATACTTCCTCCACGTGAATGGTTTTGGGGTCCTGGTAGACCTCATCAAAGCCACCCTCCCTCCTCATCCCTGTTACAGCTCTCTGCCAAAGGTCAGTCTCCTGACTTCCCCGTCAGCTGGTGTCTGGACAGGTTTTCCCGGCACACTTTCCCTCTGTTCCTTTTTTCGGCCTCCCTGGCAAATGAAAGTAACTGTGGTGTCCAGGGTGGCCTGCAGGACCCCCACCCTCCAGGGCGGCCTGCAGGACCCCCACCCTCGTTCAGCAGGCATATGCTTGTAGGCTGTGTCTGAAAGGCTCTCCCTCCAAAGCACGGCAGCCCAGCTTGGTGGTGCCCACCTGCCCGGCCTTCTGATCTCAGTGCCTCCGCTGCCTTTTAATGGCAGGGGGCTGCAGGCCTTTTGAAGTTTCAGCTGGAAATGCATTAGTAATACTAGCTGGTGGACTGAGAGGAAGGGAGACTGCAAGGGGTCATGTGTGCCAAAGGCTGATAAGCCGGCCCAAGGTGGCTGGCGGGGGCGGTGGAGCACTATGGGAAACGCGGAGAGCGAGGTTACACAATGGCGCGCTCCAGTGGAATCCAGGGCTTCCAGTGGCAGTGATGTGGGGCCTCGCTGATACTCCTGGCCCACATCTTCTGTTCCCCTCCTACTCATGTTGCAAATGGCTGCTGACAGTTTCTCTCTGCCTGCGTCCACTGTCGTTTGCTGCTTTGTAAATAGTATTTGAGTTATCCTTTTGTCTCACCCCATCTTTGTCTCCCCCCCCCCCCCCCCACCTGTCCACCGCTCCGCCCCAGGGCTCTCTGTGCCGATACCTGAGTCTGCAGACAGGGGACTGGGTGAGCTGCTGCCGCCTGGCCCACTCGGTGACGCGGGGACTGGCCTACCTGCACACGGAGCTGCTACGTGCAGGTGATCCTCGGCCCACAGCCCCCCCTACTGACGACAACAGTAAATTATCAAACATTCGGAACATGGACTCTGACACCATATGTATTTTCAGAACTTTGGTTACTTTTTACAGTGAATGCATTATGAAGGTACAGTTATAGAACATTTATAAACAGCATGTAAGTACACCATAACATCCTAACACACTTTAACAGGTTTAAAAAGCTGTTAGTGTGTTAGGTTGTTAAGGTATACTTTACATGCTGCTTATGAATGGTCTATTAATGTATTATGAAGGTGCATTGAATGTTCTGTGAATAGATTATGAAGGTTCAGTTAATGTAAAGTGTTGCCGAATCTTCTATTGCTTTAGGAGGGCGGTGTTTCCTTGATAAGGAAAGGTCAGTCCTGAGGAAGCCACAGTTTGTTTGAACAAACGCCAGCATCTGTATAATGGTGGCCAGGCCACGTGCTTCACCCCACCCCACGCTGTCATCCATGCCTTCATGACTGATGTGGCTAACGCATAGCCGTTACTTCATTCCCCTTATGCTTCCTGTCATACGCTCGCTGCTGTATGTGTGTCACTCGCCTGTCACCGGTATGAAAAGGCTGTGAGGTCTCCTGTTCCAACCAGGAGTTGGCATCGAATCAGATGAACTGCCCGATTAATGTCTGTGGTAGCACCTTTACCTGTGCAATGGCACTCTCGGCGTATAATGACCGCCAAAAGCCGTGGCGTGGTCACCTGCAGCGGAAAGGTCTGGAATTCAGCCTGGCAGACTTATGAGGCCTCAGCGGTGGTCAGTGAAGCCAGTGATTTAAAAGTAAAACCAGGCACAGTAATGCATGCTTGCAAGAGTCTATGGCTGAAGGAAGTTCCTTTGTGGGTATTCTTTAGTATCTGGTGAACAATCCTATTGACCACTGACTGAGCCCCTATTTATCTCAATTTGTGTTTATTGTACAGCCCCCCCCCTTACTGAGATTGGCCACCAGCTGACTAGAAAGGATGTAGCCTTGCCTTTCATCACCGTGTATGCGCACGCTGTCTTGGTAGGTGATTTGCAGGACAGTCTGTCTGCGAACAGTGAAAAGTTATGTCGGGGGTGGGGGGAAGAGTGTCCGTAAGGGATTTTTGGGCCCTGAAGCAGAAGCGTGTCTTGGTCCCATGACGGGCGCTGAGCTGGATAGAGGGCTCTCAGGTGGATGAAACAGACTCGAGCTCCTGCACCGGGCTGCCTTTGCGAGCGGGACGTCCTCAGGCTGGCTTTAATCCAGGACAGCGAGGGACGCTTGAGGCAGTGGCCATGCCAAAGATCTCTGCTGAGTCCCAGTCTCTGAATCTAAATCAGACCTTTATAATCATATCTCTTTTTAACAATGCGTTTGTATGTTAGTTGCCATGGTAACAGTCCTCACCTAAAGGTTCTGGCACCAGTGTGCCCAGCACGACGCATGCGTGTTTATGTGGCACAGCAGTCAGCATAAGAGTGAGAGATCCACACGGGGGAGCCACTGAGGAAGCCTGGGGGAAAAGAGACAGACGGAGGCTGGTGCTGACACCTCTCTCTGTGAAACCTCGCCCAGGACGTCTGTTTGCTGTGCCTCACAGGGGCCGTGATGATTCAGCTTGAACTTTACATTCTGAAACAAAAGGGTGGTGGGGAGGGAGGCGGAGATCCTGTATCTGCCATTATAGCCACGTTGTTTTTACATGGCGCCCCCTAGTGGACGTTTGCCAGTGGCAGGAATTCTGAGCTCTCGGGCAATGACCAACAAGGAGCCTTTTCGGGTATTAAGAGGGAAATGGCTGCTGGAAAACTAAGCAGCTTCTGTGAAATTATCCACTTTAGAACTGGGTAAAAATTGCTGTGTGTTAACAACAAACAACAGAGTAACCATTTCTTAGCCATCAGCCGAGTGGGCATGCAGCTCTCGAGCAGAGTGGCAAGGTGCTGAGGGTTCTGGTGTCCCCGTCTCTGACCTGTCAGACCTGTACAAGCCGGCAGTGTCCCACCGTGACCTCAACAGCAGAAACGTCCTGGTGAAGGGCGACGGCACATGCGTGATCAGCGACTTCGGCCTTTCTATGAAGCTGACGGGGAACCGGCTGGTGCGTCCTGGCGAGGAGGAGAACGCTGCCATCAGCGAGGTGAGCCCAACCTTCCTCCCCCCCCCCCATGGCCGGCTGGACCTGATTCCACCTGGGCCCGCTGAGATGGCTGCAGATGCTCGCCGGCACCTGACACCTGGTCCCTGGCCCCTCCCCAGGTGGGCACCATCCGCTACATGGCCCCTGAGGTCCTGGAGGGGGCGGTGAACCTGCGGGACTGTGAGTCTGCCCTCAAGCAGGTGGACATGTATGCCCTTGGCCTCATTTACTGGGAGACCTTCATGCGCTGCACCGACCTCTTCCCTGGTGAGTTCCCCTCCGCCCCCAGCCTACAGCCCTCCCTCCCCTCCAGCCTTGGGGTTCTCTGATCCCCGTGTGTGTGACCCCGTTGTTCTCCTGCCGCCCAACCTGTGCAGGTGAGGCGGTCCCGGAGTACCAGATGGCCTTTCAAGCTGAGGCAGGAAACCACCCGTCCTTTGAGGACATGCAGGTGCTGGTGTCCCGTGAGAAGCAGCGGCCGAAGTTCCCAGAGGCGTGGAAGGAGAACAGCCTGGTGAGGATGCACAAGCACGTCGGCTCCCAGACTTGATGTCTCCCCCTAGTGGCGCTGGGCTGGGTGGACCGTTCTCACTTTTCTGCTCCCGTAGGCGGTGCGCTCCCTGAAGGAGACGATGGAGGACTGCTGGGACCAGGACGCGGAGGCGCGTCTGACGGCCCAGTGTGCCGAGGAGCGCATGGCGGAGCTGCTGCTGATCTGGGACCGAAATAAGTCTGTCAGCCCCACTGTGAACCCCGCGGTCAATCCGGCGGTGAACCCCACAAGCACCGCGCTGCAGAACGAGAGGTGTGCGTTAGGGAAAGCACATTTCTCTGCAGAGTCCTCAGTGCAAATGGCCTGGAATCATTTAGGTTTAGCAGCTTTTTAATGGTACAACACCAGGGTCTGGGATTAATCCTGACCCACTCTGCCACTTGGCTTACCGTGTGGTGCATGTGCTGTACTGAGTGCGCTAACCCTCCTGTCCGGGCCTGCTCTCTGTTGACTTGCAGGAACTTGTCTCACAGCCGGCGGGCGCCCAAGATGGGGCCCTACTCTGAATACTCGTCCTCCTCCTACATCGAAGACCATGAGGGCGGTGTGGTGAAGAACCTCCAGGGTGAGGGCTCCACCTTGGGCAGCACCTCCGTCAGCGGCTCGGGCGGCGGGGAGAAGAACCGCAACTCCATCAACTATGAGCGGCAGCAGGCACAGGCTCGGCTACCCAGCCCCGAGACAAGCGGCACCAGCCTGTCCAATGCGACGGGCAGCAGCACCACGGCGATGGGGCTCACGCCCAGCACCGTCATGACAACCATCTCGGAATCGGGGTACCCAGAAGAAGGGTCGGCCGGGATGACAGGGGCAACTGCGGTCCCCGTGTGCCTGCAGCTTACAGAGGAAGACCTAAAGACCACCAAGTTGGATCCAAAGGAGGTGGACAAGAACCTGAAAGAAAGTTCGGACGAGAACCTGATGGAGCACTCGCTGAAGCAGTTCTGTGCCCCCGACCCGCTCAGCACGGGGAGCTCCAGCCTCCTATACCCTCTTATCAAGCTAGCTGCTGAGGTGACTGGGGGTGCGGGTGTGGGGGCCACGGGACAGGTGGAGTTAGGGATGGGGTTGGGTGAGGCCCAGCCACCCGTGTTCCCCCTGCCCAAGCAGCAGAACCTCCCTAAGAGGCCCAGCAGCCTGCCTCTGGGCTCCAAAACCCCCAGCAAGGAGCCATCCTCTTTGCGGCTGAAGTTCGGCAAGCAGAGCAAGTCCAACCTGAAGCAGGTCGAAACGGGTGTGGCCAAGATGAACGCAGTCACTGCCGGCGAGCCCCACCTGGCAACCATCGCCATCAATGGACCAGCTTCTCGTGTGGGTGGGGTCGCCGCAGCCGATGGGTACACGGGGCCGGCCTTGTCGCCCGTCGGCGGCTCCTACGGGAACTCCAGCCTGGCAGGGCCCATGGATGGCCAGGTGCCGCTGCTGCAGACCCAGCTGAGCGGGGAGGATGGCCGCCTGAACTCCAGCCCGGATGAGCACGAGCCTCTGCTCCGGAGGGAGCAGCCAGCCGCTCGGGAGCAGCGCATCCTGGACCGGCTGGCGGACCACCACCTGGCGGGCCGCACCAACTCCAACAACAACAACAGCAACAACAACGCCCACAATGGTGACGGAAACAGCAACAGGACCGTCACCACGGCGTGCCCCCCAGCAGAGCTGCCCTTGGCACCGCAGGCTCCTACCCACCCACAGCCCTCTGCCCCGGCGCCTCCCGGGCATCAGGAGCAGGCCCCATTACGGCCAGACAGGCCCAGGAGAGCAGAGCGGCCCAACTCCCTAGACCTGTCTGCCTCCGCCCTGGAGTGCTGCTCCCTGACGGGTGAGTCCAGAAGGTGGACTCTCTCTGAACCCAGCGCCCCTTGGGTCGTCCCCGTCTGCCTGGCCCGGGAAGTCAAGCGCACTTCCCGCCTGGCGCCGTTACACCTCGCTGGTGGTTTTTGTGCTTGGAACTTTAGCACTTTGTGGGAGAGAACATTCCAGAATGCTGATAAGAGTCCCTAGGACGCTGTGCTTGGGCGCAAGCCAGAGGGGAGATAGCCAGATACCCGGGGAGAGGAGGCTTTATGTCGCTTTTGACGCACCCGAATTAGAAATGCGAACGCATGGTTGTGGGGTTTTGTTGTTATATAAGCAAACAATGCATTTATTTGACTTTTTAATGCCTCACAGTTCTATGAATAGTGATAAATTTAGCATTAAGTTAAATTTAGTTGGTATGATGAGGGGTAGTGAGCAGAGGTGGTGCTGTGTGGGGAGGGATGCAGGATTTCCTGTTTCTTAGCCTGATTTCCCCTGCGGGCAGCTTGCTTTATCACCCTGAGCAATTATTATTCTGTTGTTTCTTAGCTAATGCTTTTATTTACAGCACCGTTCGTTTTTACTTAAACCAGATTAAGTGCTTGCAAACGATCGATAACATCTCTTCTGCCACCCCAGCTAGCGTTTCGGTAAAATGAGAACTTTCAGTATTTCCACACACATTCAGTACTATGACACTAGTGATTGTAACAAATTAGAGCCTCACGGCTTCTGTCCTGGAAGCAGGTACTGATTATAGCCAGTAGAGGGGCTTCTAGAATGATTTATGAGGCCCTGCATGATTTGCAGATGCTCAGACTGGATGAAGCACTTTTTGAAGAGATTTACACTTTCCCAATCTGTTTGCTTCTCACCCAACCCTTCCAGGCGACGGGCTGCCGGAGGACGGGAGAGCTGGATCGGGAGAGAAGATTAAGAGACGTGTGAAGACGCCTTACTCGCTGAAGAGCTGGCGGCCCTCCACCTGGGCAGTCTCCACCAGCACCCTGGATGGGGAGGTCAACAACAACAGCGGAAGCATGCAGTGCGACCACATCCAGCGGCAGAATCGGAGCCGGGCCGGCACCGGCCGGTCTAAATCAAGCACCGCTGTTTTCTTGGTAGGTGGGGGCACGGCCACCGCCACTGCCAGCCTTGCCTCCGACCCTACCAGCGTGACCTGCCTGTGAACTATGGCCGGCCGGCGGTGGGGCTTAAGGAGCTGGGGCTAGTTGAAGAAGAGCATGGTGGAGAGTCATCCTTCAACCGATGCAGTTGAATTTTTGTTTTGAAAAGTTGTTTATTGAAAAGAAGAACAGACTTATAATAAGCGCTTAATTTCGTATTTTCTCTTCTCGTCGTTCTCCAACTGCTTTAAACAGAACCGAGCTATGCAGCAGAGTTTGGCGGAGAGGTGCTTATGTATGTCGTTTCACTTCCATCTTTGTGTCTGTGTACGTCTGAAAATTTTTGTTGCACTTTTCCGAAAGATCTTAATCGCACGGTTAAATCTGTCTCTCCTGTCGCCACACGAGATGGTGGTTTAAAAAAAGAAAATATTGAAGGGGGAGAATAATCATAACCACGTGTTGATTTTACAATCAGTCAACCACCCACGTTAATCGCTGTTCCTGTGTGAAGCAATCTAGCAGAAAGAGTGGTGGACTTTAAGACAGGGTTACCTGTTGTGACTTACCCCCACTATTTTGTTAATTTTATGCAAAGTAGATTTATTTGTATGTTTTAATATATGTTTACTTGTCCTGTTTAATGTCTCTGTATCCATTTTGTATATTTTAAGATGTGCAATAGGCTTTAGCTTTGAGCTACAGTTTTGTTTTAAATGCTTTTTTTAAATATTTGCAGCTTTTTTGATATTGTAAGCGGCGCACTTGTAGACAGCACTTGGCTTGCGTTTAGTCATATCCACGTTCAATTCTTTTGAGAGACAATCGTCCATCTCCTCAGTGGGCTCGCAGCTGGAAGGCACAGAGACAAGAGTCTCCGTGATGGAGGGAGCTGCTGTTCCTTGTTATGTTTCACCTACTGGACTGAAGCGGAAGTCAAATGGCCGAGAGGTGAAGCCACCGACCACAGTGGAGACGAGATACTTGAGTTTGTGGGAGAAACTGGATCTTTGTCATGGAAGAAGTATGACACCAGAACCATGTTACTTCAGTCAAACTTGTATCGTATAGCACTTTTGTTTCGTGACGTTATTTTTTTTTATTGTTTTCCTGAGAGTATGTCTGGACGCAGAGCTCCACCAAGTGAGTTGCCCCACAGCTTCTCCTCTTTCTGTGCAGCTTGTACCCTTGAACCCTGGCTCTGTATGTGCTGGGGGAAGGGGGGGGGGCTATACAACAGAATGAGGCTCCATGGGAAGTAATGAGAAGTGGGTCAAACTGGGTGATGATTTCCTAGTGATCCTTTCCACCTTCATAGCCCTGAATACTATACGTGTTGAATTGAATATATACTGTGGGCATGCACATGTACATGTAAGATATGTGTGCATTTATATATGCGATCGCGCACCAGTATATATACACAGCCCGACCATTCATTATGTAATTATGCGACATGCAGCTCTTATTTGGAACAAAAAGAGCTTGGTACTATGTGAAGAAAATATGCATTTTCTCCTTCAGATTTAAGCAGCTACATTTCCTTTTGCTACTGGGAAGGAATTCAGCCCCCGTAACTGTATGGTCTATGGAGCACACATGTGACTCTATAGAGACATGGTTTGGAAATGGCTAGGGGGCAAAGCCAGGGCCAAAATGTATGTTATCGTCATTATTGCTGTAGTCTCTCTCTTGCTGGTTATCGATTTCAGTTTCTACATGAACTTTTTAAGTGAATGCTGTCTTCAGTGAATGATGTTCCATGTAGCCTGTATATTTTATTACAGTGTAATGTTATGCTGTCATTTGTCTTTTTATTTTTGAAGTTCTTGAATGTGTTACTTGGACCTGCAAGCTTTAGATTTACCTTGCTCCTTCCATGTGGCAGATTTGAGAGACCCTACTTTATTTTAATATTGAAGTTGACACTACAGAGTAGTTTCTGTTAATCGCCTCATGTTCTCCGTCTGAATTTCTGTTATATCCCTTTTGTGTCTCACAGACGTAATCGCGACACGGTTTGCAGTGTAGGCAATCACGGACAGCGCTTTTTCGCAACTGCAGTTTTCACTGGAGAGGTGTGATGGTTGCTGGGTGTGGCCACGCTCAGTGTGACGTATGTGGTCACGCCCAGTTGGTCTCTGACGCGTTGAGGAACGCGAGGCGTGTTGCCAGGCTATGGCACAGCCAGAGGTGGAAAGTTCCGGTCTAGAAAGTACAAATCCAGACCACGATTTAGTTTCAACCAACCAGTTGAGTATGGAGAGTCACAGTCACAGAGTACTAAACTGGTTGCTTGAAACAAAACCTTGGTCTGGATTTGTACTTTCTGAACCGGAACTTTCCACCTCCGGGCACAGCGAACAGCCGTACTAATACCAGCGCTAGTCACAAGCCTAAGGAAATCCCAAAAGTAGCCTCGCTTTACCTAACTGCACGTTTTAACGTAACCATTTCTGTAGTTCGTAGTGTATTTAATTAACCGAAAAACGAATACGTTGAATTTGAAAAGCTCCTAAAGACGTAGCTTTGCACAAGTTAACTTTGCTAGTTAAAGCTTGTTTCCCCCGCCTTTTCACCTACATTGTCTTTCTCCTGAATGGTGCCCACTTTTCATCTCTGTATGTATGTAAAATACATTCACCCTCTTTATGTAAATATTGTTTGTACATAATTCACTTTTTCCATATATGCATTTATGTAGATGAACAACCCTTCAGCCATATATTCAGCATAAAATTACCGATGCGGTACTGCTACGGGGCCACTAAGGACGTCGGCACCGTGACATTTGATTTGAGACTAAAATCGTTCAGTCGTGTAGTTCAGTAAGGACACCAATCTATTCATTTGCCAGTTCTTGTTATTAAAACGATAAGCTAAGAAGAAATTCTAGGCAACCCGACATTTGTTAATGCTCAGGCAGGAAATGAACTAAAACATGGTGTCCTATTATGAGCTGAAGCGAGGGCCCTAACACAGGCTTCACTGTAAAACCTTAGTCTGACAAAAACGACCCTGCTCTTTCTGCTACCCATACCGCAACCATGCTGTTTATTTGTAACGAAAATTGACCGCTGTTTACAACTGCAACTGTGTTACATTTCAGGAGAGTGGGTTTGTTACAGTGGGAATCTTAGTTGAAGTTAAAATCGTAAACCCACTTAGAAATGTCGGCTCTTATTTTTACCTACACTTCGTGCACATAAAAATCCATTCACTATGTGCTATGACTTGTCGATGGAGCACAATTTATTCTTAAAATTTAACATAAATCAGCACACAACGTATTAGATGTTAGCTCCGCGTAAAACGTCGTACATTGAACGTTATTAAAGACCGCCGATATTATTGCAGTCGGGGCCGGTCAATCCTTTAGGCGACATAGGTGGCTGCCTAGGGCGCTATCTTTTGAGGGGGCGGTGAAGTATGCTTAGGACGCCACGTGTTGCTTCGATCGGCGCTCCCAAGCAGGATGATTTTTCGAAATTACTCAGGCATGACGCTCAAACTCGTTGTCCACAACCACAATGGTAACTTAAAAATGATCAGGTCTAATGAAAACGGAAAACTAGCAAAAACCACCGACTGCTTGAAGATCTACAGTCTCGAGTTAATGCTTTATTATCCTTTAATCGTTAATATGAAAGACTGAGTGGTGATACTCTAAAACTGTTTTAAAAAATCAGATTAGGTTAATTCCTTTTTTATATAAAAGCACACAATGTTGCACCTGTGTTTCTCTGTGCGGAGAGTGTGAAAAGCCCAGCTGCAGTTACTTTGTAATTCTTGTTGAAACTTGAAGGTGACGCGTGACATCTGGCCCTACATCAAATGTTGCTCAAAAAACAGAAATGCCACTGAAATGTTTTCTATTAAAGCTTGTATGAAATAAGACGAGGATGAACAAATGACATGCGATTAGTCAGAAGTATACTTGTTTAAAATGACATTTACATGAGACTGCTTGCTGTAAACCCATGCATTAATCAATTGATTAAAGATACTGCTGAAAATACCTTGGTGTTTTTGTCTGTTAATCCTGGAGGTTTTTGTGTGGTGTGTAGATGGGTCACAAAACTGTTGACGATTAACTGGGCGGCCACAGGAGGGTGATATTACGCGCAAATAAAATCTCAGTTCGATACACGTGTCTCCGATAACTAAGCGGCTGATAAGCTGACACCTTATTATTCAAACATATATGTCGGAGAGAAATATATTTTTCATTGTAATAAATTGCAGCTGTGATCGGCTGTAATCCAACCTGAGCATTACCTTACGATTTCTTTTCAAATTGACCTGGCATAGGCCTAGCAGGATTTTGGAACGTGGTCCAGCAAAATGGTTCGAGTTCATATGCCAGTTGTGAGCTTGAAAAGAGTAAGTACTGGACATCTACAGAAAACCATGACAGTTTCGTTGTACATGTTCAATGACATATTCTATGACATTTGGTCGACAACATATAACGTCATTTTCCGTGCCACATAAAGTTTCACCGCCACAATTTATACAACATGCAAGTTAGCAGTTGTGAAAAAATAAACTCAGGCTAAATAGTTTTCTAAAACGAACGTTTATAACCTCATGTGATACAGAAACGCAACAGATAATGTATATGAAATAACATAAAGACTTCTGAAACTGTAAACAGTTGGGAAAGACATTTCAAGAATATGCTTAATACACAGTTAATGAAAAAAACGAAAACTTCTAGCTACTTCCTAATTGTAATAATCTAGGAAATGCGGTTTTGGGTGTTGTCGAAGATGATGATATGAGTGTATCCATTTTTTATAGTTCAGTTTTTAATTCATAAATGACCCGACATATTTCGAATCGGTTATCAATGAAAAATGCGTCAGGTACGACTTCCGTGACTTTGATACGTATTATTTCTTTTTACTTGTTTTTCATTGTAACGGGACGTGTGTCCCTTTAAGAAAAAAAGTTGGACATTTTTGACTGTCCAATTAAAAGTTTCCATAAGGATGGATGTAGCCAATGAGAAGCGGGAGAGCTCTCTGTCTGGGGTTGGCACGAGCTCGCGGTGTGTGTCTAGGGACTGACTTGTTTTAGTATAGTGTCACAGTGTGTGTATCAGGAACAGTGCTACGTTGAGGAAAGTAGAGGCAAGACGTTAAATGGAGTCTACAGAAAATGGACCAAACTCGATAGACAAGTCATCATGAAGTCAGTTTAGGTAGTTAAGTGGGGAAAGTTTATATTGTTGTTTTTTTTGTCGTTATATGACGCTGCTGGATTAAAACATTAACATGTCTCAAAGAGTTCGAAGAAACGAGTCGCCGACTTCCAACACTAGCACTGCATGCAGTGCAACCGGTGGAGGTTCCGGCGGCGGCGGTGGTGGTGGTGGTGGAGCAGGAGGTGCGGGAGTGGGTAACTCTAGCATGAGTCTGATTAGTCGCCTGCTTCCCATGAAGGCTACCGTTCCTTTTCAGCTAAGAGCTCAGGTTCAGTCACAGCCCCCCCTGCAGGCGAGGTCGCCGCATGGCGCCGACGGCGGATGCGTCGGTACCACGCGCAGCGACGGCTGTAACGGCAAAGGCGGCGAAGCTGGCGCGCGAGCGCCCGCCTCGCTCAGCCGGAGCCCAACGCGGGCCGCCGTCTCTGCCAGCACCGCGCCGCCGGTCTTTCCGTCAGTTCAACCCCTTTCTTCTCCGCCGTCCTCCACGGCCACCCAGATAGCGCCGTCCGCCGCGCCACAGCTGAAGGGTAGCCCCATTATTACGCCTGGCGCGGCCGCCAGACCGCCCCAGCCGGCATCATCGCTTTCGGGTGCAGCCACCCAGCAGCTCGCTTTACCCCCGGCGAACGGCAGAGTTCCCGGCTACGGCGGCTCCCCATGTCCCTCCCCCACGCAGCAGCAGCCCTGGCTTGCCGAATGCTCTCCGCCGACACCTCCCCTGCCGCCACCTTCCGAGTTATCGTCGCCGGGTGGTCACCGGGGCAGACTGCCGCAGCCCCCAGCCCAGCGCCGGTCCCCGGAACATGGCAGACAGTCCCCGGAGAGGAGGAGCCCCAGCTCGCCTTTCTCCAAAGGTATGTGACTTAGGTAACGAGACGCTGGCACCCGGCCGAGAGGTCAGGTCAGCTGACCGGGTTACTCCTGCGGGAGGTCGGAGAGAAGGCCGGACACTTCGGGAGAATGCCCCGACACGATGTACTGGCCGGGGAAGCGGTGGATGAAAAACACTTGCCTTATTATTCCTATTATTATTATTATTATTATTATTAACTGTTAATAAGAATAGTATTCACCTGAAACTGGCAATTCACTTGAGGGCGAAGGCGCCTGTTTGCTTTGTATGAAATGTTTTACCGGATGTAACTGATGCACCCCTCCGGCTAAGGGGCCAAGAGTTTGAGAGCTGCCTGTATGCCAGGTGTCCAGGATGGAAGTTGGGTTAATTTTCGAAAAGATGTCCCACTAAAACCCAGAAATCCTTCATCCGATTACTGGTCATCTCTCCTGTCATTGTTGTTTGAGCCTGATACTGGTATGGCACCCATAATGCGGTGCATGGAGGCTGCTGAGTGCACAAAGCCTATTAGCCACAGGCCTGCCATCTGCTGTGCAGTGTGGGAAACTTTCCTTGAGAGGATGGATAATGAGCCCAAAAGAACCTGCATCCTTCAGAGTTGGGGGGTTCTTGGCCCTTGGTATTGGTAGAAGCCAGCTATGTTTACTGTAGAGCAAAGTGCTGAATCGATGACAGCCAGTTTAACATATTGGCGTTAGTTCATCCATCCATCCATCCATCCATCCTTTCATTTTCCAATCACTTGTCCCACTAAGTGTTGTAGATGCGGCCTGCAATATATCCAAGTTAGTACAGGGAACAAGACAGGGGTACACCCTGAATGGGATAGGGTACTCATTTACACACCTAATGTCTGTCAATGTCTGAGGCTTCAAATGCAGTGTGGAGAGTGATATACTGTCCAATGTGTGACCTTGCAGTGGCATGCTGGGTTACACCGTGGGAATGCAGACCCCAGTTATCTAGACCCACCTCCATTACTACAGTGATCTCATGGCAAATCCTCTATTAATATTGCTGTAAATTGGCTGTAACTGCAGGTGTCTACGACACTAAGTCTGAATGCCTTTCTCACTGGTACAAATGGAGGAACTGCGATCTGTGTGGTCCTTCTCTGAGTGATTATCTTTAATGGATGTTTTTGTGCTTCATAAGTGATTGAACACAGAAACAGACACTGCTTTCGCATGAAAAATATAAATGTGCAGTACTGAACGAATAGTACAGGTGACATGGAGCATGTATGCCATGTTCCAGTATGATTGTCTTGCCAAGGCAGTGTGTGGAAATCATATTTACTGTGGATGGAATGAGGTTTTCCCATAGGGAAAAGTTTGCCCAATGTTCATGGTTTAAGCTCCGGTGGTTGACTCCCTCAAGAAAACCTACTGAAGAACTGTTTCCCCTCCTGTTTGCATGCACATGAGTGTTTTTATAAGTGAACAAGGAATAAAATTTCTTTTAGGCTGGATCTTGAGTCTGGACAGCAGGTGTACTGATAGTACATCAGTACCTGTGTCTTGTTTCCGTGGGTCTGAAAGATCACTAATGCATCAAGCAAATGCCAGATTTTGCAATTTTTTTAAAGGCCAGAATAGTACTTTTTGTTTGCATCGAAGAGGAGACCATAGGGTAAACTCTAAGCCAGTCTGTTTGTTAGGTGGGGCAGAGTCGGCCCCAAACACCCAAGGCTGTCCTCTCACCCTGTGAGAAATCAGCTACCCTGTATGGCCTGTATTGTTGAGAGCAGTTGGGACACCCTTTGCCTTGGCTGTGATCGCTCTGCTAGTCATTCGGGCAGCAAGATCCCAGTGAACAGAAGACAAACAAGGGCAGAGTCTGAATTTTCTGCCTTCCCTGTTCAGGCATGTTCCTCCCCCCCCCATTTCCATTGTGAGCCAGTGGTTTTATTCACATCCTCGGAAAATGCAGTTATTTTCCAGATGAGCATGTATCCCCTGGATACTGAGGGGAGGGAGAGAGAAGAGGGCATAGAGAGAAGCAGAAGAGAGGGAACCTGCAGGGAGGGGAGGAATGGTAGGGATGGTGCCGAAGGACGTAAGCGTCCCTCACAAACAGTGTAATGGACCAGACCCAGTGATAAATGTCCATTTTTCTGGCTTATGAGACTTGTGTGTGCATGTGGGTGTGTTTCTTTATTTCTGCCTGAATTGAATCACTTTAATGTTGATAAACACTTCCGTTCATTGAAATATTTCATCGATGAAAACATATATTTGTTTAGATTTTGTTTTTGTCTTTTGAAATGGCCACATCACTGTCCCTAAACTTTTTTCCTCCTCCTGTCCCCGCCCCCCCTCCCTCCTGAGAATGGGGGCAGACACCCAAAACCTAGTACTGTGCACACTGGACCTCGTCGTCAGGTATTTTTTTCCAAATTTCTGCACTCTCTAGCTATGCAAGTCAAAGGGTAAATTATGGTTGTTTTGTGTAGAATACTGTAAGTGAGTGAGTAAGTCTGTGAGCAGTACTGGTGTGGTGAAATCAAAGGAAGCAAGATAGTTCTGTGGTGGGGTGGTTACGGGACAGATCAGGGCAGGGCACGCCGGGGCAGGGTGAGACCAGAGCCAGGCTTCCTGCCCTGTTGGCTTCCGAGTGAAAGCGCAGTTCCTGCCAGCGATGTGCTCCGGGGCCTGTCCGGCCAATCTCTCAGGAGAGTGGAGGTGGCTGCTGTTTGCAGCTGGGTCTCCACGTTGGCAAAATTCAGATGATGTACTAAACATGCAGAGTCATTGGCAGGCATGTGGGCTGCGCTGACCGTTTTCTTTGAACTGGCTGTTGGTTCCCTATCGCTTAACCGGCAGTCTTGATGACACCATAACATAATGGACCCATTCAGATGAGATTTACTTTGTTCCTCTGGGAATGTTTGTTTTTGTAACATTGTGGCTTTCAATTTGTTTATTCACTTTCATGTTTTTCAGTATTGATATGGAGTTAATAATTATGTATATTACATCAAATTGAGAGGTAATGTGAAGCACCCTCAGTGTCAGGCAAACAGGTTGTGTATGTATGAGGGAGAGAGAAATGGAGAGTGGGGTGTCTGTTCTTGTTGTCAGGCCTGCTGTCTCCCACTGAGGTATAGTCGGCCCCATTTTAATCCTGTTTGGATTTTGCTTGTGGTTCTGCCCTGTTTAATTTCATAAATAATAATAATAATCTGTTGAGAATAACTCTCTACCTAAAGTGGTTCATGGTCTGCAAGGTTGCTTTCCCAGCTTTCTTGATTGGGTGTTTAACAATGTAAACCTTATTCCCCCATTAATGGTGTTTACATATTTGAGTGGTTAAGCACCATTTTGTGCTTGGCTATTGGATTTCATGTTTAATGGGACATTCTTAACCACTGTGCCACGTGCTTCTCCAAAACACAAAATATATGTATAATTTAAAATATTTATTAAAACGTAAGATAAGGACTATAAATTGGCAGTTGTTGAATGGATCAGATTGGGGTACCAAAAAAGTGGATCGGAACATCCCTAGGAAAAAACATAAATATTCTTAAATATTACTAGGTTACCTTGCTCTTTTGAGAATTCTTTCAAACTGTACACTTGGGAAATTAAGAATCTGCTTGAATATTACTTTGGATCTTTGTTCAACCTTTACCTTTGAAATGAGAGAGATAAGTGGAGTGTAAAGACAGGACTATAGACGAAACAGTCTCCTCCTTGGGAGAAGTAGAGCAGATAAACCAGCTCTTGTCATAAAAGTGCTGAGGCTGGTCTGTGATCAGCCGACTGTAGCTCCTAGGTCCTATGTGTTGTTTTTCACGGATACGTTTCGAAGTGACACATGGTAGTTTTCCATGAGTGTTCTGTTTGGAGTATGGTCCTCTATTTGTGTTTTCCCTTCAATGGTTTGAAGAAGTTGTTGGAACCAGATCAGCACTGTGCCAGAACATGTTAACGCTTCAAATGGACAGAGATGCTGTGTGTTGATAAGTCTGGCGAAATTGTGCAGTCCCAGGGTAAAGAATGTACTGGATCCTCAATGAATGCAAGACATCATTAGTTTCAACGACGCAATATTGAAAGCTGAAGTTTGTGATTTTGATTTTATACTATTTTATACAGTTTATGCTAATTTAATGTCATTTATTCAAAGAAATGTCCCAGCTGTGTGACTTCATCTAAGCATATGGAATGTGATTTCTATTCATAAGCCATGGCTGTTGCTTTGTGCTGTGGTATCGTGTAGCAGGAACGAAGGACGTCCTCAAATCGTTGTGGGCCGTTAAATAACAAACACCTGTTACCTTTGGGTGAGGCCATCCCCTATTCTTCTATGAAATGTTTGCACATGGAAGTGATTGCTCAGCTAAGTTTTACAGCAGGCAAAACTGAAGTATTTAATTAGTAAACGGCCTAGAGGAAAAACAAGGATTCCTGTGGTGTTAATTACACACAGCAGATTATATACTGTATGTGCTATCAGTGGTTGCGCTATCGTCTTGGGCGTTGAGTATGGCAGCTTGGCATGAGTGGGGCTCTGTCACATGCTCTCATGCAGCTGCCTTGTGGTGAATGTCCTGGGAGGGTCTGGGTTAACTCACATGCACGTGCGATGAAGGTTACAGCCACCGTTGCCTTTTTGCCTGCGGCACTCGAGCTCAGGTGTCCCCAGCTGCGAAGGGGAATCTGTCTGAGTAACCTGCTTGTTCAGCAAGTGCCCCATTACCCCAACCTGGGAGGAGGAGCAGGCCCTCCCCACATGCCACCGGGGTCAGCCATGCTGTAAACCTGTTGTGCAGAGAGGCATGATTTAGTCCCCTAAGCACCTCCTCAGAGGAGGCCGTCCTGCTGTACTTTCACAGTGGTGGCCTTTTTGGGACCTTTTTTTCCTTCCTAAACCCACTCACGGAAACTTGAGTTTGGAGGACTTGTTGGTCCTCCAGCCACCCAGGGTGTGTGTACAGTATGCTTCATCTACACAGGTTTGTTTACCTTCTCTTCCACTCACAGACATTCCTGATTCCCAGACGATCCATCTGAAAGTGGAGTGATCAGCTAGTTAAAAAAAAAAGTCAGTGGTGGAGGTCTGGAAAGAAGCTGACTGGCAGCAGGCCAGTTGGGAGGTGCAGTGTTGCTTCTGTTTGCTAGGAGTGAGTTGCGGACTTACTGCGCTGTTTCTGTGCGTCTGTCAGCAGGCCGCCAGGGTGACGAATAAAATAGCAGAAAGGTTTTGAGGTTTTCCTTCAGAGGACAGGCTTTAAGTGGAGCATGGGATGGAGACAGAAAAGGAGGGCTTGGTGGATTTGTGGAATGGGGGGGTGGGGGTTGTGGGAAGATGATGGAGGAATGTGGAGGCGGGGGGGCGTGGGGGGTAATTACCCTCGGAGTTTCAAAAAAATGTAGGTCATGACAAGCGGGTTTCTCCCTGAAAGCCGGGCCCGGCCCCTGCTGATCTTTAAATGTGGGCGGTTGGCATGTTATATTACGGGCCCAAGACCAGACCTGCCGACTGCACCTTTCTGAATAAGTAACGGTAACTGAGCAGATTAGGCTCCGATTTGAGCACTTTAATCCCGAGTGGTTGACGTCAGGAGAAATGTTATATGAGTCATACACCTAAGGATACAGTAGCAGGGTGCTTCCTGCAACTGGAGCCAGCAGCCACCTTCCTATAGTAGTGTGGCTCTGAGTGTATTTAAGTGTTTGAGGATACAAAGTCTGCACATATGAGTGTGTGAATTCTAGTAAAAATCTTCACCTTCCCTTGCTCTCTTCCCCTACATGCCACACCCTCCATGTGTAGAGAAGGCACGGATCCCACCAGCATCGCCTCTGTACAGCTCCTGCTGCTCCTCCAGCATCCGACGAACCTCCTCCCTAGACACGCTCACGGGACCCTACCTGTCGGGACACTGGCCTCGGGATGGGAGCCATGGCCACCTTGCGCCCTGCATGATGGACAAGGCCACTCAGGTGAGCCTGGCTGTGCTAGGCCACTCGCGCCGGGAAAAGGGAGTGTGTGGCAGCAATGCAAAGGGTGTGGTCCACTGTTACCCAGCTGCCTGGTCGGCCATCTCAGAGTCCATCTGGCATTCTTTAGAGTGCTTCAGTGAGTGACCTTTAAGGACTGGTAGAATCTGTTAGACTCTGCTCCCTCCCAGCTCCCTACCACAGCAAGAACGTGGACTTTCTGGAGGTCCATAAGGACCGGATTGAGAAACGGTGGTTCTGCATGTATGAAATGTAGAACAGCAAAGAACCAAGTTTATCTTTTTTCCCCCTCATTTGTTTGCTATATAGCATACTGTTGTTCATTGTGAGAGAGAGAGAGAGAGAGAGAGAGAGAGAGAGAGAGAGAGAGAGAGAGAGAGAGAGAGAGAGAGAGAAACACACACACACACACACACCCGTGTGCACTCTGCCAGGGATGCTCTTTAGTGACCCCTGAGAGGTGTACAGAGTAAGGGACTGAAAGAAAGACGGACAGAAATGAAATGAGAGAGAGAGAGACTTGGGACAGATGGAAAGGAAGGGTGGAGGAGGCCCAGTGCGCTGAGAGACGGGCGGATGTTGGGCGTTCTTCTGGCAAGGCTGGTCCTGAGCCAGACTGATAGCTGCATTCTTTCCCGGGGTGTTTTCCCTCTGTCCCCTTTTCGTTAAAGTGAAGGCGTACCCCCACCGCCCCCGAACCATTGCCTAAAGCATTGTTAAGTTTGAAAAGGCAGGCCGTTCTCTGTATTTCCCCATGGTTGTCCCCTCTTTCGGTCTCCTGGGAGGCTGCGAGCTGTTTGTTTCTGTTTGCTCTTTTGCTCTGTTTTGCCAGCAGGACTGTGGCTTTTCAGTCCTCCTCTTCTGTCTTGCTTTCACCTCTTTGCTTTATCCTCTGTTCCTCCTCCTGTTCTTTCTCACCCTTTTTTTGCCTCATTTATGGGCCCTCGTGTGTGTGTGTGTGTGGGGGCCAGACAGGATTTACCATCTCTTTGCAGACAGAAACTCAGATGAACACTTGGTTCATTTTCAGAAACTAAAAGTTTGATCAGTGGTCCTCAGAGTTTCTTTGGGTGGGATCAGAACTGATTCATGGCATTAAACGCAACAGTGAATGACGGCTTTCCACAAAGACTGAAATGAGTGTCTGCATGCTGGTAGAACTTAGAATGACTTTGATCTTCTTTACTGTCTCGGCCTTTTGTGCATTTACGTTGACATGGTCCGTTGTGGTCGCGATCAGGCCTTCTGTCAGATACCCCATTCAGACACGGCTGTCTGTTTTGATGTCGCCCACTGCCTGGGCACAGTGCCTCTTCCCAGGGGGCCGTTGCCATGAACGCTACGTCCTCAAATGGCCAGGGGCTGCTGCCGTGGATCCGATTCGTCCATATTCCCTCAAATGCCGACCACTGGGGGCCAAAAAGGAAAAATCATTGTGACCAAGAATGTGGAATTTGGAAAGCATCCGCTGGGTTTGGTCCTGGGAGCCTCCTGCCAGAAACAACTAGACCGACGTGACGCGCTAGTTGCCATGGCGGTGCACTGGTGTGCCTGCCGACCACACAAATAACACTGATAAAGTAGCTCGCACAGTGGAGCCCTTGACGGCCCTTTAGCTCAGCGCTTTTTATGCGTGCACACACATACGCACAAACATAAGAGATTCACTTCAACTTTAACAGGTATATTCTGCTTAATGCAGTCCTTTTGAAGGAAATTAGCTCTGGACTGATCAGCACCAGTGATCAGTCTTATTCATTGTCGAGAAAAATAGAGAGTAACGTGTATATATATGATTGACGTTCTTGAAACTTGATATCCATTTCATTCTTCCGTATGAGATCATCTGTAATTTCACTAATGAACAAGTAAGCCAAAATTTGATCAGGCCCCCAAACTAACCGGGAAAATAGTGATTTAAAGTTGGAATATATGTTAAGGCTTTTGTAAATGACTCTTGAGCCCCCCCAGGCCAGCATTAAAATTGTCTGAAATTGAAGCAGAACTGCTCTGATGAGGAGTGGTGTTGCAGAGCTGGGAAATGGCTGTGGCCACGCATGGCCTTTTCATTAGCTGTCAGCTGTCCCCAAACGATCTCTCCCGGGGGACGTGAAACTGTGCGCACACACACACAGCAAGCTGTGCAGCAGTGTTATATAACCCCATGCGGAAGAGGAGTGGGTTTAGGGTGTCTGGGGGAGAAAACGGCCATCCATGCTAGTGCAGGTGCTGCTCAGCTGATCCTCTGTTCATCCAGCTCGTTCCCTGGAGAGGCATGTGGGAGAGGGGGAGAGAGAGAGTGAGTGAGTGAGTGTGATGGAAGAAGCACTAAAGACCCGGGTGTTTTGTGAAGTTATCTGCACTTGGCAGGTGCTACCTGAAGAGACCCTTTTATGGTAATGACCAACAACAGGGGCCCTGGGCCCTCAATAGCGGCCTTCAGAGGGAAGTGCCCCACTGAACAGAATGAATAAAGGCCCTTTGAAGACTTTAAGTAGATGGGTGCTGAAATCAAGGGTTACTTGAGTTATGCAGGAACAAGGGCATTCGCTCCATCATGGCCGCAGGTTTAACTCTCGCAGTTAGGAACACAATCGCTCATCAAAAGTGAAGAGCTTGCGTCATGAAATCGTAACTAGGCCTTTGTGTAACCGTTAAACAGATCACCTGTGATGAAGTGGACCTTTCATTAATGTGTATACACACACACACCATGTGACATTCACCCGGATAAGATAACACAGTGGCTCAGTAGGTGGTGTCTTTTAACCGAGAGTGATTTACGGTTTATGCGGAAGTTTAGTTTGGCACTGACCGCTGCTTTAACACAACGGGGCAGTTTGGATAATGTGCCGAGCTGATGGATACAAAAGCCAGGGTGCTCTTGGAAACTGAAGCCAGAATGCTTTTATCTGTAGGCCCACATCCTTATCTGGTGACCCTTCCTGTTGGATGCTAATTGCTAAAACACAACAGCTGTAATGTATTATTACTGGTGATTGTGTGGAATAAGGATCATCCCCAGAAAAAATTCCATTCCCTTTTTAAAGCGGGCTGTGAAACATAGCTGGTTAAAAATTCTAATATTTCCTGTTTTAGACCTTTCTTTGGTGTTGAAGATTTTACAGGTGGGCTTCTACAGATGGACTGTCAAATTTGAGTGTTCACAGATGACATGTGATGTCACAGGGCTTGTAAGTCTTTTCCGTTGCCCCCCCCCCCCCCCCAGTCCTCACAAAGGGCTGTTTTACTACGGCTCTAGGAGCCTCTGTTTTCTCAAGGAGACATTGGGAATCCCCTGGCATGTAAATGACTCTTTTATTAATGTATTTTTGTCTGGTTCGCCTTGTACATGGCACATACCATAAATACTATAAGGCAATGGGTTGTCCCCCTCCTATTCCCTCTGTTTGAGACCCCACAAACTGTGGATATCCTGATGGAGATCCCAACAGGTCATTAATAATGGTGCATGTTCCTGTTATGCAGTGTTGGGAACGGTTCTAGGCATGAAAGGAGGGGGGCTAGCCCTTTTCAGTTGGCCCAAATCTTACCCGGCCCAGCAGCATTCCCCCAACAGCCACACAGCTGGTGAACAGAGCACCATTTATGCCTGGGATCGTGATGCTTGGCTAGAAACCTTAAACCGGTGGGAAGGAGGAAGAGATGCGCGGCTGTGTCCCGGGCCTCCGAGGGGACCCACACCACTGCTCCGTATGGTCAAACCATTCTCAGGTCATCATCCCCTTTCCTGCCTCAACTGCGAGTGCTGTGTTCAGTCGGCATGTAGCAGTGCGTGTTCGCCTGCTCTGGAGAAGAGCAGAGCTGGTAAGGTTAACCGTGGGTTCTTATATCCACCTGCCTCTGTCAATCTATTACCCACAATGCAGCTGTGGCTCTGTGTAGATGAAAGGACCTGAACCGAACCAAGCCCAGCCTCGCACGAACTGGGACCGGGCCCTCTCTGTACGGACAGGCAGAGCCAGGAGCTGTTCCCAGAGCAATCCTCAAGGAGGAAGTAGCTGAAATAGCACTGGTACAGGGGGAAGGCTGGGAGTCAGTCTGCAGCAGCAGCTGGAGGAGCGAGCCTCAAAGGCACTTTTCATGGGCTGCTCCGCCACAATCCAGAGCAACTGCTGGGCTTCCGCTGTTAGGCTGGTGGCCATGCTGTCAAACCTGGTTGAGATCTTTACGCTGGCTTGCGTTGGGGGTGCTTCGTAAACGTGAAATAAGTAAATCAAGCACCATTTGTCTGTGCTGACTTTGTGCACCTCCACTGCTGTCTTAAACTGTAAAACATGTTGGATTTGCCAAAAAACATTGAGGCAACTTTTTGCCTTTGGCCGTTGGACAGAGGATAAAATTAAAATGCACTGGTTAACATGCATTACCAGCAAATACATTTTATTATGTCAACAGTGCTAACTTGAAAATTTTATGAACTCACCAAGTGACGGTGAACTACCTTGACATTCATGTTGAACCAGTAAAAAGCTTTTTGGGTCCAGTTAGTTTCGGGTGTGTTAACCTGGAATTCTCTGTTTATTTATTAAGCAATGCAGGTGCTGAACATTTCCCCATTTGCTTTCACATGATATTATCTTTTTGTTCTGTTTTGGAGGAGAACCTAGGAAAGTTAGATACTTTATAGTACCTTTCAACTGTTGAATTTATACATATTATGTCGGTGCACAATAAAAAGAATTTTATTCATATTCATATTGCAACAGTAAAGAGAATAATTATCAGAACCGTTTACCACTCTGTAATTGTCGTCTGCTTTTACAAAATACATTCCAAATTACAAACACCGTCTAAACTAAATTTTAAAGGAATTTGTGATTCTGTGACTGAAAAAGGGCATTTCCTAACAGCCTCAATGACTTCAAGAACTTAAATAATATGCTACTTAGTAATTAAACTGTTATGGTGCCAATGATAATGTTTGTAAATCTTCAGATGTCTAACTGATTTGCTTGTGATGATGTTGGTTCGCTGCAGAGACCAGGCCAAGTAGCTCAGATCGTGGTTCTGTTTGGCTGCAGAGACCAGGCCAGGTAGCTCAGACCGTGGTTCTGTTTGGCTGCAGAGACCAGGCCAGGTAGCTCAGATCGTGGTTCTGTTTGGTTGCAGAGACCAGGCCAGGTAGCTCAGAACGTGGTTCTGTTTGTCTGCAGAGACCAGGCCAGGTAGCTCAACGTGGTTCTGTTTGGCTGCAGAGACCAGGCCAGGTAGCTCAGACCGTGGTTCTGTTTGGCTGCAGAGACCAGGCCAGGTAGCTCAGA
>JAAGVU020000099.1:709088-732834 GCA_011763525.2 Mormyrus iriodes | reverse complement strand
GGGGAAGGGTGGGGTTTCCGTTGTGGGGGTTGCAACGGCAGGGGGGAGGTTTAAAATACCGCTTTTTACCCCCCCCCCCCCCCCCCCCCCGAAGAATCAGTGACATGCTCACCTCCAGACATGTCTGTGCAAGAGACTCGAATTTGGAGAAGGGAGGGTAAGACCAGACAAGCCCAGTGCTGCACCCATGTACCCTCAGTACTGGCCGAGGCTGTGTGTATGGGGGGGGGGGGGGGATTGTGGTAGGCGTGACCCAGAGCAGATGGGTCTTTAATGTGAGCACAGTGTGTGCAGTTTCTGAGTAGTATATGACATGTAAGGAGTACTGTTAGCATGGTTCAGGTGGATCAATCCGGAGAAGTACAGCAATGTCAAACAGATCCCCGTTTGGACCCGGGCCTGTTTGCCCGTTGGCCTCTCGTGCCAGCCCTTTGACTGGGCTGCTTCTGCAGCCGGCCCCACCTTGTTTTCCCAGCTGTGGTAACGAACTCTGCCTGAGATCCCCCAGGCCTTGGGCTTCCTCCCCGCTCCGCGGTCAAGATGTATCTCCCCTGACCCTGCTCGTCGGAAGCTCTTCATCCCCACCGGCCTTTAAAATAAAGAACAGAATCGCGGAAGACAGACAAGTGTTCCTAAAACCCTCTGAACCAGGGACTGTGCCGAGGGACAGCAGGGGAGCCCTACCCTGTTCTGCTGGCCTCCTGGCCTTTGTGGGGACGTCGCTCTGTGTACTAGCATTGGGCTCTCTCATCTCCTCCATCAGACTTGTGCCTCTATTCGCTGTGGTTGTGACTAGGGCCCAACTGGGCCTTTCGCTTGCATCCTGCAGCTCATACATCTCTCAGGCCGCCTGCCACACGGACGCCCTGATCTCCATCCGCCACATGAGCTGGCTTGCTCCTTTGGGATTCGTCTCCGACTGTTCCCCTCCAGAGCTTGGAGGCGGGGTGGAGGGGAGAGCGCGGGGTCAGCCTCCCCTCGATTCTCTGGGAATCAGGGTCACGGTCTCCAGAAAGCTTTCTCTCCCACGAAGACCCCCCGCCATGCCAAGTGCCGCGTCCATCCTGCCCTCCGTCCTCTTCAGACGCCTACACAGCAGTGGCACTTCGGCTACCGTGGCGACCCATACTTACTAAGCATGACAGCTTTGTGGGGGGGAAGAAGGGCAGGGCGTCACGTCTCAGCTTCCTTCCTTGCCCAGGGACCGGCATTACCGTGCACACACTCTGCTGGAGCTCTCACATGCAGCACCAAATGACATCCACACCGGCTGCTGTTATCCTGTCCACCCTGTTCCATTGTTGATGGCTTTAAAGGTTCTCTTTACAGTTACTTGTTTATGCAGCATCTGTCAGAGGAAGAATATTCAAGGTGTTTTTTTTTTTTTTTTTTTGTGCTGTGCCCCTCCGCCCCCAAACCCCCACAGGGCTTTCAGTGACATTCTAGTTAGCCCCACCCCCAGGGGGCATGCTGGAGATGTTTTGTGACGGCCTGTCTGAGTTCATTTCCAGCCTGCTGTCCGGCTCGCCGTCTCCCCTCTCACAGGGCACAGACACCGTGTGTGACCTCGCGCTGCTGTGTTTGTGTGTGTATGTGTGTGGGGGTGGGGGCTGGGAATCTGACATGAATGGGCTGACGAATGTTCACAGGCCAAACCCATTAGTAAGGTGTTTAGAAGCAGAGACGGGAGATGGCCCCGCCCTCTGTGGCCCCATGCCACTGCTGCGCACGCTCTGTTTGTCCAATTCACCTTTTCTCTTAGTCCTGATCCTGAGCAAACAGACTCACTTGTTCACGGTACTGTGCTCATTTATGTCTCCTAGATGAATCTTTTAAGCTTTTGCCTCCACCACTCTCCTTCCAGACTCCCAGCGGCTGGGCAGATGACTCTTCGGAGAAGAGGAGGGGCTCCCATAAGCGCTCGGCCTCCTGGGGTAGCACCGACCAGCTTAAAGAGGTCAGGGACATGCTCCCCCCCGCACAGCCTGCCTTTGTGTCTCATTCAGGGAGGCCACAGCAGTGTTATCCCACACTTGCCCCGCTCTGTGTGAACGTGGCTGGGGGCGGCCTGGGGGGCTCTGAGGCGGGACCTCCTCGTCATTGTCATATTAATCTGCAGTGGACTGAAAGCTGCCTCCCCAGTGTCACCTCTCATTACATGCCCCATCCTTACTGCATGTTTTCCCACTTTTTACTATATATGTTTTTCTTCTATCCTCATGCTTATGTTGCCAGTCAGTTGTTTCCATGATGATCCCCTTCATTTCCAATCCATTCCAAGATCTCTCTCGAGTCAGGATGTCCACTTTTTTTTTTTTTTCTTTTTTTTTGGGGTTTATCAGATCGGGTCGCTTGCATGGTTTCACCCACCCCTCCTTTAATTTGTATTGTTCTTTCCTCCCTGTTTTTTAATCCATCCGTCCCTGCATACTGCCATCCCCTTGCCCCCCACCCCTGTCTGTCCGCCCTGCTGTCCTTGAAGCCTGCTGTATAATGAGCAGGGGAAGAATGTGGGAAGAATGCGTCTTTCATCTGGGGCGTTTGATGAAAACAAAAGCGAGGGATGAGAGACGGTGCTGTGCCCCACCCCCAGGGCACGCCCACGTATCCGCTCCTCGGGTCGCTGGAGGCCGCGCTTGTAGGGATTCCTGAACCAGGGCCTTAACCTCATGCATCCGTCACCCTTTTCAGACCACAGAGATAAGGAGCTGCTTCAGTCCACAGCACACAGGAAACTTGGCTTTTTATCTATTAAATATATTTTCCATTAATGAGTGTTAGAAATGCTTAATTCCTTACTTCACCAGTGGGAACCTTTTAAAATAAATACATGCTGCGTTACAATTTAATCACTTTGCTGTCTCCCTCACTAAAATGAAGCATCTTTCATCCCAGCGGAGAGTTAAATCCAGCCGGTGTTTTTGTGAAATGCATGAACCTGCAGAGATGTGAGAGGTGGTCGGAGTACACAGAGGCCCCTCCCCCAGCTCTGTTTGTGTTAGCATCTGTGAACGTTTAAAGGTGCTGGCCAGTTTGGTCACGGCCGAGTTCTGCAGGTGGTGTTTTCAGCGGGGTGGATAATGGACGCGCGGCTGCAGATGCCGCCGAGACCCGGCTGAGCGGCGTTAATTAAAGATAAACAGCCGGGGGCATGGACAGGAGGGCTGCAGCGGGAGTGGCGCCGCCAGCGGTCTGTACACCATTACTCATGTTTGCCTACCGTTTGGCCTCTGTCCTTTTCTCTCCATCCCCCCCCAACACCTCAGATTGCCAAGCTACGGCAGCAGCTCCAGCGCAGCAAACACAGCAGCCGGCACCACCGGGACAAGGACCGCAAGTCTCCCTTCAATGGCAGCCATGTCGCCATCAGCCAATCACAGGTGAGAGTGCATAGGACAGTACATGCTCCTTTAATGTTGGACGCTCTACAATCACCCAATCACAGATGAGAATGCACAGCAGTGTATGTGTCCCTTTAGTGTCGGCCACACCGCCATCAACCAATCACAGGTGAGAATGCACAGGAGTGTACATGCTTCTTTAGTGATGGCCACGCCACCATCAGCCAATCATAGGTAAGAACACACACTGTACACTCTTCTTGTTAGATCCTGTGACATCCATAAATCTTCTCGGAGGCATGTCAAGGTATGTGACTGTGAAAATAGTACCTCATACCTTTTTAGTTTATGTATCGTATTTGTAAATCATCTGACTGCTGGCAGGGTTGTGATTTGTTAAGAGATGGATGAGTTTTCGCCAGAAGGTGGAAAACGGTTAGTGATGCTGGCAGAACCAGCGGTAACTCCGGAAGCCGCTGTGCTTTGCATAACGCGGGGGCTCCTCACCGGGACCGTGATTTAGTCACACGGCAAGTCATGGAGACGCGACACTGTTAAAGAGCATCGTTTAGCCTGCACATGACGTTTGCATTCAGTGCTATAAATGGATATGTCACCATGTCCAGAGCAGGTTCAAGATAGCAGGGCAAAACCTGTAAATGTGCAGGTTTGTGGACGGAGTCTCTGTGCGCTTCTGAACATGTATATCAGGGCACCTGGACGCTCACTTTTCTGTGCGAAAGTGTGAGCACACGGGAATGCACACAGGTTCATTTCCCCAAAGCTTGTTCCTATATTTGTGTCTGTCTGATTTGTACGTGTGTGCTGCCCCTTTTGAGCTTGTGTGCGTCCATCCACGTCTCTCTCCGTGTCCCTATGACAGGGCTTCGCCGGCCAGGTGCGGCTTTCTTCGCCGCCCTGAAAGGCGCCTCCTTGTGAGCGTATTCAATGGCCCAGACACTGGGCTTTGGCCCTCAGCTGCTGGCCGTTCTTTGTGTTTGCCCACAAATCAATTCGGCATTTGGTCAGCGGGCCCCACCGGTGGCCCAGGCTGCGCTTGGTGCTGCCAGCGGCTCAATTCACAGTGTCCCGTGTGGCGGGGGTGGGGGGGGTCTTTGGGTGGCTGTGTGTAGTCTGGGCCCCTCAGTCACAGAGCTGCCGCTGGCTCTGTGATTCCTGCTAGGAAAGTGGCTTGGAAGTGACATTTATTTGCCTCTGGATCTCCCTCGCAACTGCGGTGGTTTCCAGTGTGTGTCTGAATGTGCCGTAGTGTTCAGTTGTGTCCCCATTCTGTTTGATGTCTGGATGTGAGCCACGTTTGAGCCCTTCATGAGCAGGACCCCTGGCTGATTCAGGCAATGTCGCCCTGTCACTGGTTGTTCTCCTTGCTGTCTTTCATCACCTTTTTTTTGCTGAAAGGCTTCATGTATTCCATCCAGCGGACCCAGTACCCCCCCCCCCCCATCCATATGTGGGCTTTTCGATCATAACATGCAGCGATGCCATTTTGGTTGTTTTAGACAAGGATACCATGCACCAGGGACGAGCAGTTGTGAGGAGTTAAAATGTCAGAGCTGATGACGGATTCAGGCCTTGTCCAGATCTAACGTGTTACATACGCATAGGTGTATGTGTATGGGCTGTACACCGCGGTCTTCTGAGCTGTAATTAAAGGGGTGACGTGTGTGTCCTCCCACTTTCTCTGGGGTTGCTCTGCTTTGCATTAGCCGTCATGGTAAGCAGCTGGTTCTGAGCGATCCTGAGTGCCCGTCGATCACGGCAGCGTGTGTTTCAGGGGAGGTTTCACTTGGATGTTTACTCGCCAGTGCGGTCCGGGAATTAAACATGTCCTCCCAGAAAATCCCCCGGCATAGCATGTGCGCCGGCACAGGCAGCTGGTGGGGTTAAACCACATTCTTCAGCTACCAAACCCTAAAAAGGAGGATGAAGAATAAGACTTTATTCTCAGCATTCATGCACTAGCACAGTGCCTGCACGCCTGCCCCCTTCAGTTAGCTCTCATTTTCTCTTAACCCCCGGTCTCACCTTACCTCCCCCCCCCCCCCCCAATGGGGCTAATGACATTGATGTAAAACCAGGCTGTGTGTTAGCATGAGCGTGACCTCTGTTGGGAACCAGGAGAAGGGGGATCAGAGTAGGGGGAGGAGAGAGGAGCGTAGGTTGGGGGTTGGGGTTGGGGTTGGAGATGTGGCAGTGGTCAGGGTTACAGTGCCGTTAAAAGCTATGGTATGGGGGAACAGGCAAGTGAGAGAAACCTTCATTCGTTCAGCGGACGTGTTATTTACAGGAAGTGAATTCCATCTGGCCAGGTGCTGCAGCTGTAAAACACATGGATAGTTGTTGGTTTAGGCCTGCTGAAGGACTCTTATGAATCTGTGAAAAGCTGGCAGATGTTTAGTGTATAAAAGGCCAGAAAGTATTATTTGGTTAAAATGTCAGTGAAGTCGACACACGTCAGGTCTGTGTGAGCAAGGAGATGCGGTCAGATGTGCTGGAGGTATCCGTGGCGACTCCAGGGCAGGTAACTATGTTGCCACTATGGAACGCCATAGGAACTATGGTGCCACAGGGAGTGATATGGGTGTGTGGTTGATGATCCAATCTCATCAGGGCTCCTGTAACTCTTACACAGTGCAAGGTGGGAAGCTAGGCACCGACTGAGTGCTGCAGGTGGGCAGTGTGTTTGCACATGGCTGCCTGGTTAGAAGTTGATTTTACTTGTCTTATTTCAGGTAATGTTGCTTGTGTGATTGATTCTGACCAACAAATCATCTGCACTTATTCAGGTCTGTTGTAATTTTGTCCAGAACCTGGGGTGGGTTTCCAGGGCAGTCTGGGTGGAAATGCTGCCCACTGGTGGGGAAAAAAAGGAAAAAAAGCTAGGATCTGTTTCTTGTCTGTTATTTCTTGAGGCTTTTTACATTTATTTGCCTAGAAATTTTGAATAACATGTGGTCTGCTACTTTCTTAGAGTGATCAGCCTTCCTCATTCACCCTAGCCTATACAAGAGGAGACCCAAGACCCAGTGACCATTTTGGAAGCCAATTATCAGTGCTTCCTGTTATTCAGGATCTGAAAGTTACCAAGCATTCAAAGACATGATAGGACGTCTCCCTGTGTGCAGAAGGAGAAACCATTAGCACATGATCACTAATTGTCAACCGTAGGTTGAGAAGACTCCATATGTGGAGACATTGGGGGGCGGGGCAGCTGGTCTCAGGCTTACACTGTGGACCAGCCACACAGGAAGTGCAGGCCATGGTCTTCCCCGATTGACCCACCTGCTCCAATCCCCCGCCCATGCGCACTGTGAGCGTGTTGAGTGCTCAGACTCAGAACAGTGAGTTGCTGGTTGGGTTCGCCTGTCTTGTCCACTTCCTGTGTCTGTATTTTTAGTGACCAAGTGCCCTCTTGGTGCTGATTTAAACCCCAGCATGGCGGAAAAGCTGCAATTCAGCTGGAGAAGCCTCAGCCGATTTTTAAACATGAATTTCTCTTGTGTGTTACACACTACATCTTAGGGGTATCACACCATTCGTCCTCGGCACTGCACACTAACAGGGCTCAGTAGCCACAGCGTGCTCAAGGCTTCTGTCTGTACAGGATTTTATTTTTATTTGATTATTTGTCACAGCTTGAGGTTGGTAATAAATATCTTGTTCCCACTCAGTTGGCCACTCGCGCTTAAATCCATAACTCAGATATAAATGGACACTGCAGTGGCTCTGCAGGTAGCCAGCATTTTGTTGTTGGCTTCTGAAGCCAACGCTCGCGCTTACGGACCTGACAGGATGTTTTATTTGGTACAGGATACTATTCCATGAGAGTCAGTCGGGCTTCCTGGCGTTCTCTGACAGCAGGACATGTTCTCACTGCTCCAAATGCCCAGAAAGTTGACTGGAGGTACTGAGGAGCATTTTCCTGTGAATGTGTGTGTGCTGGTGTCTTTGTTTTTGTATGTCTTGTCCAGATAACTTAGGGGCCCGTCTCACACCACGCAGACAAATTAGGCCAGCATGTCACATGGCAGCCAGGTTTTGAAACGCCCCACTTTTTTTTTTCCCAGCCCTGCCCCAGTTCGGCACCGCCTTGTGAAACTGGGAGACATGGAAGGGCCCGTCCCAGCTGACAACGGACTGGTTTAAAATAGACGGCGCAGTGGCCCTACATGGCATTCGAGAGACGAGGGCACCGGCTCGGCCCTGCTTTGTGTATGGACCCAATCGCGGGCTCCTGGCGGATGGTTGCCCGCAGGTGGAGGTGCAGCCTGAGAGCTGCCCTGTGAGAGACCGTCGCGCTGTCAGCCACGTCGCGGCTATGCGGCACACTTCTCTCCAGAACCTTCCGTGCTTCAGCTTCCTGTTTCCAAAACATTCCATAGCTGCTTCTCAGATGACAGAGAGTCATTCTCCTGAAAGTCACAAACGTAATAAGAGCCTTGTCTGTTATGTGGAATGGATGGAGGCTGGTATTGGCTGCACGGGAATAAGGATTGAGGCTACTGCTGTTGTACCCTTAACTTGCGCCTGAAATGACTCATTTTACTACTGCATGTGTAAATAGATGTGAGGTTAGTCCTAATTGTTTGTTTGTTTGTTTGTTTGTGTGTGTGTGTGTGTGTGTGTGTGTGTGTGTGTGTGTGTGTGTGTGTGTGTGTGTGTGTGTGTGTGTGTGAGAGAATCAGGTCATTGAGGGACTCTGTCCCCAAAGATGCGAGCCTTCATCACTTTCACTGTTCTTTATTCACTGCTGATCTGCACCGTCGCCTGCCAGCACTTTCAGGTCTAGCTGCTCCTGGAATCCCTCCTGCTGAGTCTGGGCTGCCAGACACTCTGGGTCAGCACCGTCGCGATGATGAGCCATCCTGGGGGGGGTGGGTGGGTGGGTCAGCAGAGTTTAGGGGGGGGGCATGGTCCACGGTCCACTGGGTTTTTGGTAGCCTCTCAAAGTTGAGAGCTAAGTGCCTACTTCTGCTGTCGTGTTACAGGGAAAAGTGAGTCAGGGAGTCAGGGAGGGAGGGGGAGAGAGAGAGAGCGAGCACAAGGGGGAGTGAATAGGAGGGGAGGAGAGAGTGAGTGAGAGAGACAGCAGAAGGAAGGATAAAATTAAGGACTTCTCAGGATGACTGGAAGCGGGCATTGTGGAAAGGTGAGGGGACACTTTTCTTAAAGCTGCTCATTTATGCCTCCATCTCTGCGTCGCTTGTGGTGCTAGATTGCGAATTGAAACCGCGGATCATCACCGGATGTGCAGCAGGATAGAGGTTACACAGCCCTATTCGTCCTCCCTGCTCCCTTTCCTGTCTGGGCTGTCCGGGAAGGTGATGTTTCCGTCGGGGTGCTTCGGGACTCCCCGTGGGAGTCGGCTGTCTTCTCTGTGACGCGAAGATGTGGTTACCTGCTGGCACTGGCGGCCGGAGGGGTCGTCCATGTGCGGACTGGGCAAGGGGCTCTCGGGGGTGCCTGCGTGAGGCTTCAGGAGCCAGCCAGTCTCAGGCTGGGAGCAGAGATCTGCCAGGGAAACAGGGTTATGTAACCGCTCGAGGCACAGCGGGGTGAGGGGGAGCAGCACAGACTCTGTGTGTATGTGTTGCTCCCTTTTGGGTCAGTGTGTGTGTCAGTATGTAGCTGTGTAACACTGGGCCTGAGTGTGTAGCTCTAATGCTGTCTGGGTCTGAATGTATGTCTAACACTATTTGAGTCTGTGTGTGTATGTAGCATCTGTGCAGTGCTGCGTTACGCTGTTTGGGTCTGCATGTGCGCAGTACTGCGTTACGCTGTTTGGGTCTGCATGTGCGCAGTACTGCGTTACGCTGTTTGGGTCTGCATGTGTGCAGTACTGCGTTACGCTGTTTGGGTCTGATTGTGTATAGCTGTGTAACACTGAGTCTGCATGTGCAGAGTGTTGTGTAACACTGGGTCTGATCGTATGGAGCTGAGTAACACTGTTAGGGTCTGCATGTGCATAGTGCTGTGTAACACTGTTTAGATTCATATGCGTGCAGTAGTGTTTAATGCCGTTTGGGTCTGATTTGTGTGTAGCTATGTAATGCCGTTTGGGTCTGCGTGTGTGCAGGGCTGAGTAACGTTGTTTGGGTCTGCGTGTGCGCAGTGCTGTTTAATGCCATTTGGGTCTGCGTGTGCGCAGTGCTGTTTAATGCCGTTTGTGTCTGCGTGTGTGCAGGGCTGAGTAACGCTGTTTGGGTCTGCGTGTGCGCAGGGCTGAGTAACGCTGTTTGGGTCTATGCAGTGCTGAGTGACTCCAGGCTCCCAGCTGGCAGTGTTGTGGTGAATCGCTCCTGTGCACCCCCACTGCCTGATCCCCCCCCCACCCAGGGCACAGAGCAAAGTGCAAGGTCTGAGTCCCTGGTGTGCCCTCTCCTCTCTGTCCAGGCGCCCATTCCCAAGAATATCCTGGTGCCAATCCCCATCTCAAAGTCGACGGTGTCCCGCTTCCGGAACAGTGTGGAGGGGCTGAACCAGGAGATTGAGCGTATCATTATCCGCGAACCAGGAGAGCGGGACGAGCAGCTCATGGTGAGAGCCTCCCCCCCATATCACTTTGGGGATACAGAGGTCTTCAGGGCCACCCCTGTTTCTCCTCCATGTCACATGGCACCGTGTAACGTGCACACCCATGTCACTCTCTCCGCCAGCCTCAAGACGTCCCTGATGGCCACCGTGCCCCCCCGCCCCTGCCACACCGCAGCATCGACACCCAGACACCCTCGGGAGGAGGAGGTGGCTTTACGGCTGCTGGGGGGGGTAGTAACCACAGCAATAGCAGCAGCCGTTCCCAGTCCACGTCCCCCACCATCCTGACGGTGACCAGCGACGCAGGGCTGGAGAGCCCCTGCTCAAGTGAAGAGCTTCTGAACGACGGGCGGGAGAAAGGTGACCTCCCCCCGCCACAGAACTGGATAATATTTATATGAAATTATAATTCTCCTGAGCTTAAAGTGCAGGCTGTCATGGGTAATTAAATTGAAGGTTGACTGTGTTTTCGTTGACCGTTTGTATGTGCACCCGCATCCTCCTTGCTTATTGACTTTGACTGAAGATATTTCGACTTCACAATGGTGCAATAGCGATGCACATACAGTAGTCCTTACACTTAGATTTTTGATCTGTTCCCAAGCTATTCCGCACGATACTTTCTACTGATGCTGGGCAATGGCAGCATCCATGCAGCCATGTGTCTCTGTGGCCATCGTAACGTAAACACATCATACAGTGTCTAACAGCATATCGTACAGCATTTTATTTCTGTATTTAAATAACTTATATTCATTTATTTACTCTTTAGTTACTGGTTTATGTTGGTTACAGTAATTATTTACTTATTCCGTGACAGTAGTTATTATATTCGACATAAGAACTTTCCATTTACGATGGCTTCGTCGGAAAGTAACCCCATTGTAAGTCAAGGAGCAGCTGTGTGTTATTTCCTGGCTTGCTTGTGTCGGGTCCCATCTCAGGTGGATGGGGCCCCCAACGCGTGTGACAGTCGGCCCTTCTGCCCACAGATCCATATCCCAGCTCCCCCCTCCCCAAATACGCCTCGTCCCCCAAGCCCAACAACAGCTACATGTTTAAGAGGGAGCCGCCAGAGGGCTGCGAGAAGGTCAAGGCCTTTGAGGAGACGCCGTGAGTCACCTGCACGGCCGCCGCTGTACTGCTGGGCACTGAACACTGCCGGTGTGTTTCGTCATGTCATGATGATGCTTCCCTGTCCCATTTCAGCTCCCGACTGCCGCATGAGATCCCACAGTTCCTATGCCCAGACAGGAACAAGGTCAACTTCATCCCCAAGAGTGGCTCTGCCTTCTGCCTGGTCAGCATCCTCAAGCCCCTCCTCCCCAAACAGGAGCTCACCTTTAAGGGCTCCGGCGGCCTGGGTGGGCATGGGCCACCCCCCTCCGTGGGCCCCTCCCCGCTCTGCCCTGAGCCAGACCAGCGCGTGTCTCGGGGCACCAGCACTTCTAGCCAGCAGTCCTGGCTTCCATGGCACCTAGAGGAGTCTGACAGCTAAGCGGCGTTGCACCGCAAGTGAACTACGCCCCCACCAGGCCAAGCACGTGTACTACAGTGTCTGCCTCATGAATGAGGTTTTTTTTTTTTTCCCCTCATTGCCTCTTCATTCCAAAACAGAAAAGGCTTGATAGGTTTCTGCTGTGCAGCTTTTTGAGCTGGGTTACTGTAAGGCATCAGTGGCCCCTTCTGACCCCAAAACCACAGAACAGCGCTCAGGAACAGGCATTTCAAAATTCCGCTCTTGTCCTTGATGGTGGTTTTTCTTCCTTTATTTTCTGGCCTAGAGACACTTTGATGGGAAAATGATTTCTAAAAACCCATCGGTGAGCTTCCCTGGAGGAGCACAGACAGGACCTTTATGAAGGTCTGGCGACCAAGCCAGCCTGCTGCACCGCAAATGTCACATGTTGTGTGTGAGTGAGAGGCGTGTGAGTGCGTCTGATAAGGGAGTGCTGAGGAGAGAGTGTCCCTGTGTGGGTGGACAGCTGGGCGACTCCCATGTGTATGTGTGGTTTTTACATTCTATGTGGTTTTTATTTGCGGTTTAAACATGATGGGAATAGGGTGAGGGGAAAAATCAGGAATGTGTGTTACAGGACTGCAGCCTCTGGGTATGTAATCACCTGAACTGGTCACCATGGTGACCTGTCGGTCCTCAGCCACCTCCACCCCCACAAGGCAGTCCGCAACCTGCGTAACCAGCTAAATAGCTGATAGTTAGCTGACTAGTTAGTAGAAACAAGTGTGCCGGTGTTGAAACTGGACAAAAAAAAAATGGATGGATGGCTGTCTAGGGGTCACTGAGACGACCAGGCTGCACATCTAACAGAAGGGAGACCCGTCTGACTGGAGCCAGCCTCAGAACTGTAACGGGACCACAGTGAAGCCAGGCCAAGTCTGAGAGATGATTCCAAACCAGCTGAAGGTAACTGACATGGGAACAATGTCTGGGTAAAACGCCACGCGTATTCAGATGTTTTTTTCAGTGTTTGTAGTAGCTAAGGCTAAGGTGCAATGAGTGAGTAAGTAAGCAAGCAAGTGAGTGAGTGGTGTCCCATTTGTCTGTAATGAGTGTACATATTAAAAGCTGAGGTGTTCTCCCTCACTGATCTGAGACCTGTTTTACCCAGATCGGTTCATACTCCACTCCCTCCTAATTTGTATTTAATGGCAACCTGCTCTAGAGTACAGTGTTTGTTGAAGCCCAATGAAGCCTCTACGTTTGTTTAAGCTGCCAGCTGAAGTTGAGATGCCCTTAACACTGTGAGTATGTGGACCTCATGAATGCAGTCAGCTTGCAGGATTCCAGTTAGTGCACCTCGCCGCGTTGAAGTGGTCTCTGTTTAGGGTCGAGGGCTTGGTCCGAAAGAGCAGGACCTTTGCGTGAGTTTCTGTTGGTCGCTTTTCATCCTCATCATCAGTTGCCATGTTTAGCACCATTTTAATATGTTGTGCTTTAAGGAAACGATGTTACTTGAATATTCCAGCACTTTTCCCTGCATTGTGTCAGTCAGTCATATACGGTGCTCTGATGCAGAAAGGATATTTAAAAAGGCCTGTTGGTTTCTTACAACTTATGACTGCTTGCGTAGTTCTGCCCTCAGGAATGTAACAAAATGCATTGCAGCATTTCTTTTAAATGCAAATTTAGAGACTATATCAACATCTATGCCTATTTTCAGTAGTTACTGTGTCATATTCAGACAGAATACTTTTGTTGTGTGTATACTCATTTCTAGATAGTTTTATTTGTAGATAGACCTAATCGTAAAGTAATCGAATAAAAGAGCAGGATTGAGCAGGTGTGAGTGGAGGCCTTAACCAGGGCGTTCAGATATAGTGCTTTGATTCAGTCATTGCAGGAGACGTATATTTTATTGCCATTCTGTGTATTGGTTTCCCCTCCCATCTCCATTACGTTGGTATTTAATTTGGGCTTTTCTCCCAGTCCCCATTTCCTTCCAGAGGCACGTCTGTATCTGACGGTCAATAAAACTGCACTTGCTGTTAACACTGCCCTTGTGGTCACTGCCTCACAGACAGTTCAAAGAATAATCCAATTTAAATAGCGACACGTCATACCACTCCAGGTACACAATTTAAAATGTAATCCAGTTTTTTAACCAGGTGGCAGGATGGGATCTATACTTCAAAGCACAGGAAATCCACCTGTGAAGTCACACCTGTTAGTCTCCATATGACATAAAAGCATTTTACATTTAAAAACAAATACCTCATTGGATTTCTAAGGGTTGCACAACAACCCACCTGATTCGCCTCACTGCTGAGGTGGTCAGGAGGACTCCTACAGCATGTATTATCTGAGGTAGCCTGCCATTTAGACAACCAGAGGTGTTACTGGATGTATCAGGGTAAAGGCCCTCTTGTACCCCGTCTGATTTTGGACCAGACTGATGGATTATAAACACACAGAACAGCCTCGCCAGCATCCGCTGTGAATGCTGCCATCTCGCACCTCAGCATGCCTGCCGTTCATCCATCCATCTCCCGACCCTTTATCCCAGTCTGAGTCACAGGGATCTTGAAGCCTATCCCAGTAGGTATAGGACACCAAGCAGAAGCCACAATCTGGAGAGAAGGGCTAATGTACAGGATTTTAGAAAACCACTAAACATACGTGACATCCTTATTAATTAAACCACACTCATTGATCACTAATAATCATTTGCTCTCCAAACAGCATTAAAATCAAAATGAGTGCATTTGGTTCCACTGCATAATCTAATGGTTTACCATCCTGCCCCTCCAGCTGTACTGTTTTTGTTCCATTCTGGCAAAACTGCGTTTCTGTATAATACATAGAAAACAGGAAATAACAGCGTTTCTTATATTGTGCCATTATGGAAAGTCTCATGATCTCAGCACATTCCAGAGCAAAGTTATCTTGCCATTCACCCAGCTAGCCAAGGAGGGTTGCCATGACGATGTATTTCAGAATATCCTGCAAAATCATTACAGTGCGCACACACAAAGCCTGGCAGATTCATTTCCCATAATTTCAAACTTCATCAGTTTTTACAAGATGAAACCTAAGTAGGTATCAGAACAGACCAGCTCCAGAAGCATGGTGTCTGGTCCTCAGATGTTCAGTATTTCTTCACCAGAGCGGTTGATGGCAACTGGGTTGGACTGCAAATCCTTGTCATTAAAGACCTTAAGCTGGCCACATGCGTGCATATATATAATACACATGTATACATACACAGACACACCTAGTAGTTACCATGGAGGCAGACCAGTCAATACAAAGGATACATATTATTCACAAATTATGGTCTATTTCATTAGTTTTGCTCAACACTGTCATTGTGTGTAACTGTGGGCTAGATTTATAAACCCAGAAATTACAATGGGTCAGATAAAAGGGCTCACATGCGCCACCCAGTGATGCAAAGGATATAGGCCACCAGGGGCAATGATAGATGCCTGAACACTGGGCTGGGTGTTGGATGGCGTTTGAAAGATGCAGTCATGCAAGGGGAGCGGGGGCAGCTGTGCATTTGTCTGGCGGCCTCTGAGCGGCACAGCGGCACCGTTCACACGAGGGGGGACAGCCTGGAGGCCTTGTCCAAACATGGGCAAGGCTGACTGGGGGCTCGGCCACAGCCTTAGTAAGCTGAGGGGGGGTGCGGTTTGTCCCATAATAAAGGGACTGTGGAAAGCATCCCCGAAGCTTCACCTCCACCTTCCCCCTGTAGGCAGCCGAGGTAACCGTGTTTTTTAAGGGTGACCTTTGTGTTCATTAAGGATAATGTAAATATTTGAAGTTGTGATTCCACTTCCCCATTACCTTCCCCTCTTGGCCTTTGGTCACCGTGGGAAACGGCATCACACCGGCCTGGGTGAGGCGACATGAGGATGGCTGGCACATTTGATGCAGGGTCTGGTGGCTTCACTCTCTCTCTCTCTCTCTCTCTCTCTCTCTCTCTCTCACTCACACACACACACACAGAGCTGGCGACAGCACTTCAAAAAACAAACCGTGGGTAGGATTACTCCACGCTGACACTGTGGGAACCACTGAGATCACCAATGGAAAGCTAGTCAAACAAATTGGTGATCTGCAGGGCACAATAATCCCACTTAACTTGGGCTTGGAAGCCACACGAGGATGCCATACACACACCTATCTCACAAGGAAGCCAACCACAGACGCACAGACCCACCATTCACCATGACGGCTGGAGCTGTAAGAGGCCTGCAAAGATGGAACAATTCGGGATAATTACACAATGATGAGCATTTCCCTCTGAAAAGCACCAACACACTGCACCATATTCAGCAGCCCATATTTCACCAGTTGAGAACCGCATCTGATAAGAGCTTTCAGCAAACCAAGGTCACCTTCACAGCACAGTTTATCCAGGGAATTCTCACAGCCACAGTTCTGCTCTATCAAAGCAGCACACGGAAAAACAGACTGAGTCAGCTGAAGATCTGGCATTTACACCTCATACAGCTGCAAAGATCCGCTGTTCATTTGTGTAAAAGACCCAGACTCTTTGTGTGTTGTGATCAGAGCACAGCAGTCTAAGAGAGACGTTTAAACATCATTACCCTGGGAAGTGTAATGAGAGTTATGTGAACAAGAAAGCATAGAACTCAGGGTGGACCGTGTCACAGGTTTGAGACAGTCGAGGAACTTTCGCCAACCAGAGAAACGGACGCCCATCCTTCATGCGCTGTCTTTCGGCACTAGTGTGTAGAGAGGTGGAGGTGCTCCACAACGTTCAACATGATGGGAGCATAAAGACGTCTTAAAACCAACTGATCCAAATAAGTGGTCAACGGTAAAATGAAAAACAAAAACGAGCGAAAGAATCTCCATACAAAATGAAGAGCGGAAAGTCCAGGATCTGTCTCACCATCATGTCCTAATGAAGGCCCATGTCAAAGTGACCTCTGCAGCCTCACCATGGCAGAGTTCTTCTGGCGCTGGAGTCCAGGTGCCACATGGAGGATGAACGAGCAAAGCAGTGAGATCAGGACAAAGAGCGAGAACAGACTCCCAACTGAATGTCTGTTCTGGAAGCGGGGCACCGATGCCTTGGAGATCAGGATTATTTACCACTGTTTATCTAATATGTCCATTAATCTCTTATAGATACAATATGTTTACATGGTGTTCATAGAAGCAAATTAACTGAAATGTTCTCTCCAGAGTACAACATTAGCTGGCCTTCGTGTCTAAACCGCTGGCCATTACACCACTAGTACATTTCCTCTACTACCACTGCCCCCTATTGATCAAACCCAGTATGTGCATAGAGTGACTTTCTGCAATGGCACTTCTGACTGGAGGCAGAGAGCCATGTACCCCCAAACCGCTGATAGAGAGAGGTGCAAGACTTTCCAGCTCGGGAGCTTCAATGCTATCATCCAAAAGGTGGACGGGCCAAGTTTTTTAGAAAAATGTTTTCGGATATTTGGATAAGTCACAAAAACATTCATCTGGATATCTGGAGTTGCTTTTTTGGTTTTGGAGACGTCTGATGAGGCCTCGTTTATGCGGACTTGGCATCTGTAGCTGAACACGCGCCCAGTCAGATGCAGAGTGAGTGGATTCCTTTGGGCCAGATGGTATGATCCCCATCCCTCAAAACACAGCATGTGGGGGGGGTCAGCAAAGACCTTCGGACTGCTGTTACTGCTACTGTTGTTAGGATACCGGCTTTACAGCCCTCACGCTTTCCCCACGCACAGGGACACAAACAAACACCTGCTGCAGCGAAAAGACAAAGACCTTTGCTGTTTTCTTGACCAGAAATTCATCTCTTAAGCCAACTGTAGCAGTTCTCTGATCCCAGAGCAGCTGAAAGGCCAGAAACAGGGCCTTAGCTCCAGAAATAAGCACTCCTAGACCTCTCTCTGGGGGCTGCTTCCTGAGTCAGGACTTCAGCCTAATCTTTCGACTGCTGGAATTCGTCCAGGGTGTACAGCCTCCTTTTACCCTAAGCTGCCTAGTATAGGCCCCAGGCCCCCCGCAGCCCTGGCCAGGATAAGCATTCAGAAGACGGATGGAAAGCCACCATGGACGCCCCCATTCAAGCCCACAGGACTCCTCATTTCCTCCAGTTCTGATGGGTGGACGGACCTCATTGTTCACAGTAAGGGTCCATCTTAGGGCTGTTGTTCTGAGGCCTCACAAAGCAAGCACCTCCACACCGCAATACTCCTCCTGAGCCTGTAAATCCTCCTTCCGGTCCCGTTGGAGAAGCAGAAAGGTTTTTACCGCAGGAAGGAGAATCATGCGTTCTGAAACAGAGCTGTACATCTTAATGTAATTCAGCTCCAAGCAAACTTGTCCTACAAACTCCATTTCTGCGCCCTGTAATGAGGCTGTCATGCCTCAGCTAATGAATGGTGACTTTGAATGGAAGGGAGGGGCCTCAGAGGGATAGGGATCAATGTCCGTGTCAGGGGTTCGAATCTCACGGCCGGCAGAATAGTCATATTGATGTGGGCCCTTGAGCAAGGATGTCGACTGACCCAGCTCACTGGCCCCAAGCTTTCCTCAGCTGTCTGCTGCTTTGGACAAAAGGATCTGCTAGATAAGTAAATAAATGTTAAACTGTGTCAGGTTCCTGCACAGCAAAGGGAGAGGGGAATGGGTGTACACAGCCATGTGAAAAAGTATGTATACCCCATTGAAAAATGCAGTCTCTTTCAACATATTAGAACAAACAAATATTTAGTCTTTATTGGAAGAGTTTTGATAGATAGAGGTGATGTAACAAAAAAAATTGACTGAGAAATTTATATTAAAAAATTCAACCAACTTCTCTGTGAGGGGAAAAGGTAAGTTCTTTACATTTAATACCTGGTATTGCCCCATTTGGCTAATACAACCACTTGAAAACATTTCATCTAACTGTATATCAGTTTTTTACATCAACCCGGAGAAACCCCCAGCCAGCCCACCCCTCCGTGCAGAATCCCTTTCACTGTGCTGTCGGTGGGATTTCCCACATGGCCCTCTTCAAGTCCTCCCGCAACACTTCGGTTGGATTCATTTGACTTGGCCTTTCCACAGCCGCCCCCCCTCCCATTTCATTGTTTTGAGCCACTCCTTTGTAGATTTGTAGATGTTTGGGGTCATTATCATGTCAAAAGAGCCGCTGATGGCTGAGCTTCACGTTTCTGACAGATTGCCCCTGCACACTCTGGCAGGATGTTCAATTCATTGTAAGCACTATGACGGCAGGTGGGCCTGACCCTGAGGCAACAACAGGCGCAGCCCGAAACACTCCCACCAAGCTTCACAACTGCTGTTCTTTTTCTCAAATTCTGTGTTTTATTACCAAATATGACATCGGGAACTGTGGCCAACCACCTAGCCTTTCACTAATCTGCCAAGGGACGCTGTCCCAGTAGTGCTCTTCATGTTGGTGTTTATGGCAAACTTTAATTCTGAGTTGATCATCTTAATTGTTTACACCTTGTTTGGTGCATCTGACTATCTATTATGTTAACTGTGGTGGTAAATATATGGGTAACAGTAACCTTTTCCTCACCAGAAATTCAAATTTTTGTTCATTTTCATTGTACAAATGATTAAATAGTGAAATTCTGAAGTGTAACTTTTCAATGTTATCATCACTCCATCAGTATTGAAATGAAGATCTTAAATCCAAGTTGAAAAAGAACCCTCACACACGGGGCACACTCACACACCCTTCAATCACACATGCACAGCTAAAGATATTTTGGTATTCACCTAGACTTGGGGGGGGGGGAACCGGAGTGCCCAGAGGAAACTCCACACACATCGAGCCAAGGTGGAAACTTGAATCCTGGCCCCAGATGTGTGAGGCAACACTGCTAACCACTGTACCACCACCCCACACCCATGACTACATCAAACAATCTATTACTATGCAATGTACTGACAACAGAGTAGCTTGGAAGTTTAAAAAAAAAACCTGCAGCGCCCCTTAGTGGAAGAAATGCTCACAGCAGTAAACGTTTCAAGCCAAAAGGTAGAATCAGATGAAACGCACACAACACAGCCTTACACTTGAACAACCTGTGTCTGCATAGAAACTTAGCATAGAAGCTTAACCGTAACCTTAAAAACTTTCATCACAATCGAATTATCAAAGCATTAGCATAAGAGAGAGAGAACGTGCGTCTTCATCTTTTCTCACCCCTACAGCTTCACTCATCTTTAAAATAATTTGATTCGGTTCAGAGCTAAATTGGGTGGTATTGTCCTACACCTGTGGAGGGTACATAACAGATCCAGAAGCCCTTAACTATATAGTTTAACAACGTAGATTGCTAGGTGTAAAAGGGTCTTCATGGACTTATATGACAGCGGAGGGGAAACGGAGAAAACGCTTCTGAAGGGCGACTGTTGGAAAGGCGGAAATGGCTGTCGCCACTAAAATGAAGCCACACACTGATCTCTGCAGATCCACAGCACTGTCAGCCGGACCTTTTCCAGGGTAGTCAGACATTCAGCCGCACTGAAAATCCCACGCCAGCCGAAAGGCTAAAACCATCTGAGGAAATCTGTTGCGGCTTCAACGTTCGCACACGTGTCCATGCGCTTGGTTAGAGATGATAAAAACAGGCCAAATCCACATTCACAAAATGAAATATTCAGAATCCGTTCCGGATATCTAACCCATTACTAACTCAAACATCACACTCAATGGAAAAATGGCAATTCAGACCATTACAAACACACAAACCCTGAGCGAAGGATTATTAGAGTGATCAGACAGCAGTACACACTTCCCTCGGTGCTAATCTAAAAGCCGAAGTCGGTATATAGCGGGGATGTACCTCTCAACGCCACTACAGGTCTAAGTAGAGAGTGCAAAGTACAGCCACACTCTAAGAGAGAAATCATTTCATATACAGCCTAACACATTTTAATATGAAAGCCAAAGCATGTTACACGAACACTTACGAATACAGATAAAATATATAAAGCATCCAAAAGATATCCAAAAAGCTTACATAATGTTTACAACGTTGCATATGTGTGTGTATAGATGATATAATATAGATACAAATTATATATACTGTTATGTGACGGATACATAATACCATTAAGCCTAAAAAAGGAAGCAGGAAGAGGGAATCAATAAGGACACAAAACTCTGACAGTCACACCGGCGTTTCCAAGTTGTCATGAAGGATATTATGGTAATTGTGTGCTATCCGGTATGGAAGGCTGTAAAACCCGGCTTAATTCTGCCCCCTGGTGGTATTAGGGTATGTCGTTCGTTATCCTACTCAGCATGCACGTTTATATATGTTAATAATCAACTAAATGTGAGGCCATGTGTTACTTGGGGGGGAACAACATTGCCTTGGGCTTTTAGGAAAAAGATGCATGCAATTTCAAGCGGGAAAACATGTATATTTCTTTGGTGGTGCTGATATGAATCGCAATGCAAGGAGAAATCATCCCAGCTTTCGTTTGTGTGAAAGTATTTGCCTAACAGGGTTTGCAAATTCTGGGAATTTTCCATCAATTGCCATATATTCCTGACAATTCCCATGGATAGTTTCCAGCTTGGAATATTTCCAAAATTCCCCAGCTTAACTTCCCATGGAATGGAAAGTTTCCAGAAATTTACTACCCTTTGCAACCCTATTGCCTGGTAACCTGAAATACGTAGCTAATGCAAATATAATTTAACAAAAAAAATCTTTTAAGGAAAACTCCTTATTCAAGGGGGAACTGAAGAGGGAAAAAAGGGGAATCCAACCATTACGCACTGATCCTGGTCAGGGTCATTGGTGGGAGGGTGGGGAGGCGCCCATCCCGGAAAGCATAGATTAAATTGTTCTAAATAGTCTTCGTCAAATATTATGTATCCATGTCACTACAACAACATATCACAAAAATAGCTTCTGTCTTTCACAAAGACTGACTCCCAGCCCACTCTCCACACGTAATGGAAACAAAGTGCCGTCTGAGGTGACCTCAGCTGCCAAAGCAGACAGCGAGTCCTGAGATCACCGAACCCGGCTTGAAATGAAATCGACTGAATCAAACTTTTTGCAGCATTTTTAATTTTTTCCATCATACAATCAGTAACAATATTCAGCAAATCATTTTGAGACAAATATGACAGTTAAAATGACCATAAAAATAACATGCTTTTATTTATACTTTAATCTCCCAGTATGCCAGGCACCCTCGTTCGGCCTTGCGGTCCATCATGGCGCACAGCAGGGGGTCTATGCCCCAGCTCCAGACACACAGGATAAGTATCTGTAGGTGTATAGTTTGTTGTCTGCCCCCCCGCTCAGCAGAAGCTAGAGAGACAGGGAAACAGCAACATCAGGCTGGGGAAGTGCGGGTCCACCTTCACACCAGCACCCCCCTGCTACAAAGGGTCCTACTCAGTATCATATAATTATACACATGCTTACATACACAGGTTAAGATCCCCTTAAAGGGCCAGATGCCCAATTTAAATGTTCTGGTGATTAAAGCACAGATTTTGGTTATATTATATGTCATGCCCAGTGACTGCTCCCAGTCCCCATATTACCCCCCCCCCCCCAAAGTGACTCACCCCATCTTCCCTCCAGTCCACACAGAACACTTTGTCCTCATGAGCGGCCAGGTCATACAAGGGAGCCTTACAGCTGTGTGCACAAGGTATTACAATGAGTTCCAGTGTCACATGACCTGTCACCCACAGCAACACACCACCATAACGTTCAGTATGACCAGTGAGAATTAAAAAGGCATCTTTCAAGTGTCAGGACGGTTTTCTTTCTTTGAAAGAGGGGAGACTCACGAACCTCCGTGTGTCCCAAAGTTTGACCACGCAGTCCAAAGACCCGGATACCAGCTGCTGCTCATGCGTGGGAGACCACTGCACTGCCGTCACCCAGCCCGTGTGCGACGTTAGGGAGAGCAGCACCAGGGATCCGTCTGTGAAGAGCAAAGGGGTCACCCAGGCCGGGACAGAGCCACCGGCATCTGCTAACGGCCCCAGTGCTGACCCGGTCGGAGAAAGCAGACACAATTGATAGCATCGCTCACCTTTGGAACGGGGGTCCCACAGTCGGACGTGGCGATCGGCACTCCCGGAGGCCAGGCGTCGGCACAGCGGGGAGTACGAAACGCAGTTGAACACCTTGCTGGCAGTCTAATGTGGCAATACCAAGGTACACAGGAGAAAGACAAGACATTAGTCAGACATAGACTCACCTGACAGGTATGCACTCCACTGCTGTTGTATTTTTGGCTCAATTCCCTAACCTAGCCATCTGGGGAAACTTAAAATTGTAAATTAAAAGTCTTCGGTACATAATGTGAACGATAGTACCAGAATGACAAGTCTGAGTAGCGCCCCCATGTGTTGATCTGAGAAGAGTGCGCCCCTTAATCACTAACCAGAGTGGACTTCAGGCTTCCGGTCTCTGCATCCCAAAGCCGGATGGTGTGGTCCCAGGATGCACTGCAGACCTGCTCGCTGTCAGACCACAGCACGGATGAGACCGCCTCAGTGTGTCCAGACAGAGTCATCAGGGGGGTCTACAGAGGTAAAGAGCCCTAAAATTAAACTAATAAACACTTCTGAGTTGTGAGCTGTGTTAGCGCTAGACACAGGCAGTATGTCCCTCTGCGGGTTAGGGTGCTGTGCCCGTGACCAGAAGGTTGCCAGTCAAATCCCATGACTGGGAGAGTGATTTCCCTATTGGGCCCCTGAGCAAGGTCCTTAACCCCAATTGTTCCAGGGAATGGCTGACCCTGCTTTCTAAATTGTACATCACTTTGAATAATAATTTTGCTAAATTAATAAATGTAATTAAAGAGGTAAATGACATGCAAATCAGTATGTCTGGCAAGACCAAGGTGCTACACCATATTGGTAGGTAGCCCTTTGTATCCAGGTCTGCGAGTTTTTATCATAGGAACATAAAAAAAAAAACCTGCAGAAACCTTGAACGGTCTATTTTTCAAATATATATAGCTAGAAACTAAATATATTTTTTGAGCTTTGTGACAGAAGTAACAATAGCAAGAGACACTGCCTCGAGTGTCTGAGTCCCGAATGAGTCCGAATCTCCCACCCATTTGCAAATAGCGCTATTCATATTAAGGATGCGGTGATCAGGCAGTCGTTATTGGATAAAGAAATGCGCGATCACGCCCAATGTGACTCTTATAAACAAGAGCACACGTCTGTTTGCACTGACTGACATTTACTTTATTTACTTGATTTCGCGTTGCGGTCTTATCCATTGCACGTAATAAACTGTATAAAGACTTAGTGTCTCTTCTTTTCTTACTTCTCAAACTGACATTCCAAACTGATGGGTCTGACATTCCAAACTGATGGTTATGTGGC
>JAAGVU020000099.1:689300-708988 GCA_011763525.2 Mormyrus iriodes | reverse complement strand
AAAATTTTAAAAATGTCAGGGCATGTCAGATTACCTCAAAACTGGCTAAGAGGCCTCAGACTCCAGAGGGTTAAATGGCAGCTTTTAATTTTCCCTCAGTGTGTGACTGCATGCGTGTTCAGTCATAAACATACAGCCCACCCATGGGCCTGCCTCTGAAGTGAGCACCCATGCAAGGATCCCTCCCTCCCTCCCAGAGAACAGGATCAAATCCCTGCCCACGGTCCTTACTCGGGTCAAACCCAGTTTATCGGTTTTCTGTTTTTTCCGTGGTCTGTCCGGCATCTCCTGGTACTCATCCTCTTTATCTGTGGGGACTGAAATCCATCACAGAAATCATTAGGAGGGAGAGTGTGAGTGAGTGAGTGAGTGAGTGAGTGAGTGAGTGAGTGAGTGAGAGAGAGAGAGAGAGAGAGAGAGACAGACAGCTGGATACACACATACCTGCAGACCAGATCTTGAGCATTTTATCCCAGGAGCCACTGCAGAACTTGGGGATTGGAAAGGGGGACAAAAGTCAAAAGCGTATAATATTTATTATTATTATTATTATTATTATTATTGTTGTTGTTGTTATTATTGTTAATAATGATAATAATATAAGTCTTAGTGACAGAGATGAGTAGGTGAAGTCTAAGAACAAACATGAAGCTTTTGTACAGCCTGTCAGATGGCACAGAGAAGGGTCACAAGACTGGATTCAACCCTCTGCTGTTCCACCTGGTCACCAGAACGACTCCATGCCTGCATTTTATTACTGGCTCGCCATGATGGCAACCAGGATAAGGGGATGGGTGGAATGGATGATTACTCCAAGAGTCCTAAGACGGTTCAGGAAAATCTGAGAGCCAGTTTGAGTTCACACCCCATTGCTCAATAAGTTCAGGCACACCCCTCCATACTGGGGTGGCTAAGATCTTAATGAACGTGGGTGGATTATTAATATAACAGTCTCTCTGTGTATGCGCGCCCCCTCCCCTCACCTTAGTCTGTGTGGGGTCGACAGCAATGGAGTCCACACTGCCTGCATGACCCCGACAGCAATGGTGGGCCTTGACCTTATTTGGCTCCGAGCTCCACTCCCACAGCACCACGGTCTGGTCCAGGGAGGCGGTGAGCAGCAGAGATGTCAACCCATCTGCGGAGGGAGCAGGGGAACATGCCACCCATCTGGCAGGACAGACACAGCCTTGGGGAACCCCTTATACGTGGAAGGCTATGAAACCAAATTTACTGGAGCAAAAAAGCCATGTCACCTCTCTTCACCCAGGCCACGTCCTTCACCACATCGGCGTGACCCGCCACAGTCATCACGGCATTCCCCTCCTGGGACCAGATCCGCGCAGTCTTATCGTAAGAGCCTGTCAGAATCCTGTGGATGGCGCCAAGTCAATGATAGGCTCCATTCCTGCTAAGTGGACCCTGTCACTGCAGTGGCTGCTCCCACCTTCCCAGGGGCCCTCAGCGGTCACTGGACTGCCTGCCATTACTGTGCTGACTTTTAGAAATCTGCATTTTCTTACAGCAGGCCACGCAGCATTCTGAAGTTTGACTGATTTCATCAGATTCTGATTCCACACACAGAACGTCTTATAGTCACAAAGTTGTCAACAACTATTTTTTTTTTTTGAAAAAGGATAAAAAAAACCCTGTTAACACAGTGAGAATATCTCTTCAAAATATTCCTGCCATATTACTGATATAGAAATATATTGTCTTTTCCTAAATGCATATAAATCCAGAAAAAATAAATTTGTAAAAATTGGCATCCTATATTACCACACGTGAATTTCTGCTCCAATTCTGAATCCTTTTTCTACTTTCGGCCTTCGCCGAAGTAGCACAAGGTCACCCTTACCACTCCATGTCGGCGTCCACGGAGCTGATCCAGTCATCGTGCATGATGCACTCCTCAGGCTCAGGTGCCATGAATCTCTGCACATACTCAATCTCCACCACCACTTCCTGGAGGCACAAACAACACGGGTGAAGCCCGTCAGAAGTCAGAATTCCTACTGATATTGCTAACAATGTCTACCAATTAAACGGGGCCCATTTCAGAAAGCAGGATTTCTTGCTTAGCCAGATAACTTGGTGGATTAAAGGTAGTCTGGGTTCAATTTAAGAGATCGATAAAGGCCATTTAAACTGAGGTACATTAAATCCCATCAGATATCCGGATAAGCAAGAAGTCTTGCTTTTTTTTTTGTGGTAGACCCCCACGCAAACACGTGGTTTGAATGGTGGTAATCATCGCAACCGGTCCTGATGCCAACATGCCGGTGTGCCAGGCTGCCCCAGCAACCATCCTTACCGTCGTAATGCCCTCGGCGTCCATGTGGTCAACCAGCGGCATGCGAAGGAACTGTCCTCTGACCAAGAAGTCAAACTCGACATGGCTGTGGGCCGCTGGAATGAACAGGGAGACCGCAGAGCTCACACGGTCCGCTGAGTCCATCGGAACCCAAAGCAACGGCGGATACCGGACTGGCGTACTACGGCCTTACCGTATTTCGTTTCCAGCAGCTTGTTAATGATGCCATTGAGGTCCTTTACCTCCGATGAAGCTGGGATGGAGAACGGGACGTCATCTATTTTATACCTGAAATAGTAGGGAGAGTGATACGTGATCCGGCGCTCCTTCTGCGCGATTTAAAAATGCATCTTCTGCAAACGACAACCATCTATCTATAAATCGCTTGTCCAGGTTACGGTAGTGACACAACCTGGAATCCATCTAAAGCAGCATAGGGCACAAGGCTGGTATAAACCCTGAACAAGATCCCAGTCCATCGAGTCATATAGTCATGGGCCGTGGACAACTGGGACGTCGATCCACTAAAGCGCGTCTCTCTGGGTGGCGTGAGGGACCCGGAGTACCCCCAGTGCGACATTCAGTTCAATGAAAGACGAATACAAGGGATACACGTGTGCGTAGTTACATTAGACATCTTAGTTATAAAGTAGATACTTCTTAAACACAGATCAGAAAACTTGTTACAGTAACAGTAACTATAAACACGCCGATCTTCAAGATCCGAAGAGTCAAATCGACTTACTTCTCATTTTCTGTGAAGAATCTCGCTTGTAGCTGAGACATTTTGCCCCTTCTTTAAAGCTGCTTTTATATTAATTGCTATGGTTTTCGGTCCCTGGCAGAAATTACGGGCGCCTGGTCTATCTGTGTAGGACGAATACACGCCGATCCCCAGCGTCCACTAGAAACATGTGCGCCACTGCAACCATGTGTGTCTAGTCGATCGCCACTCGATTGGTTACAACTAACGTAAAAACATATTACACATTCTTAACTTGTTGTTAGCAAGTATGGCAGTTAGTGGTAGCAAAAAAAAAATAATGTCTTCGTATTATAGTTTCCACCGATATTCCTTTCCCCCTCTCAAATTTACCGACACGCCGCAAAGAGCAACGGAAGCCGAAGAGTATCATAAAAAACGCGTTTTCCAATATAGAGGGCGCGAGTGTGCGCCGCACGTAGATTGTCAATATAATCGGTTCTTCTATACTGTAGTTACGCCATTGATAACTTGTCCTACGTCCTATTACTAAATGTTTCTCCAATATCTTTTAACCCTGTGTTGAATTACCCGATCTGCAGGAAACACACAAGTAAGCATCTCATTGTACTCAGTACTTGTGCAAATGACAAAAAACTTTTTTGAATCCTACATTGCAGCACTAAACAGATCTTTAATAATCTATAGAATGATATCATTTAATCACATCCAACCATAACCACTTAGCTAATACAGGATGATGGAGAGCCTGGGTGAGGGGGCTGGTTTGTTGGTTTTGGGGGCACACTCACACAGGTTTCCTGCAATCTCGTCAATTACATTGTGGTGAAGAAGCTGGTCGGCTGAGGAAAACTAACTCTGTTAGGGACCTACCTTCAAATTTACTTGTTTTTTGTGGTGATGTTGACGATTACTTCATAGTGCATTTAAAGTTTAGTAACTACCAGGTAGAGTCAGCATCCTCTAAATAAGGAGCAAGTTTATTTAATATTTAGTGTACTCACTGTTTGTGACCAGCAGGGGGCCCCACACACTGCTGCTCTGAATGGGATGGTTGTACATCACAGTTCTCCGCTATCACATATTTGAACTGTGAAGGTGGAATAAACAGTTTGACTTTGACAGTGTGACTTTCCTCTAAATTGGGTTATGATTGTAACCCAAAACAATGGCAATATTATACCACACTGACACATAATAAAATGAAAAACAATGAGTAACCTTTCGTGCAAAAAAATTCTACAGATAACCCACTTCATACAGAGAATTAGCTGGTTCCAATAAGATTCATCTGAATCTCATTATCTAAAAACCGCTTGCTTGGTTCCTATATATACCATTATGGAAAGTGACTTACAAGTCAGTTGTTCAGTGAAGTGGCAAGTTTTAGGGATGCAGACTTTTCTTTGGGCTAACATTTTTTTTCTGCTCCCATAAGAACACCTCCGACTTTAGTAACTTTCCGTCCCAAACACAGGCGGGGCTCTGATTCCTAATTCTCACTCTTCTCTCTTCACATTTCACAAGGATAGTTAAGCAAAACATCAAGATCAATGAAGTACTGAACTTCTCAATTTGACTCTAGGTAAACAGACCATCTCTTTGGAGACAAAAAAAACCGGCCTAAAGACTCAACGTTGCCAGTTTACTTGTGCTGACTTTCATTAATTTATTCCCCGAGTGGAATATGAGCTTTCTAAAATTCAAAAACTGAGGTCCAAGTTCACCTCTTGTGCTGAGACTTTTCATGCTTTGCCTGAGGTTTGCACGATCCAGTGATGCGTGACAAAGGCAGCTTATCCCATAAGGCTGGGAGACAGAGTATAGACTAAGACATGCTTCTCAATCTGGGTCCTACTGAAGTCTGCATATTTTCCAGCTGCCAGGACCTAGCAGTTGTCTAGACCATGCCTACTGCTCGCTCCTCCAGCAGGCGCAGCCTTGCCTCCAACTTTGCATGGTTCCTGGAGCCCAGCTCTGTGTTTGTGTCCTTGGCCAGAGCGTCGTACCGAATGGCTAGTGCCGTCTTAGCTGCCAGCGACCTGGAGATCTGAGTGCACAACAGAGGCAGGTACCGCAGTGAGGAGCTGCATCTCAGGGCTGAACAATCCACCTGCCTGCTGGATCCCACACTATAAGTAAGCCAAGGGCTTTCAACCAAAGCGCGCTTCTTGTGTGACCACTGAGGGTGTGGCGAGAGTCAGCTTCACCTTGACCTTGTTCTTGGTGTTGGTCTGCCCAACCAAAGAAGCATGGTAAATAAGCTCATATTTCAGTGCGCCTGGAAAACAGTCTCCTCAGCACCCTGGATCTGCACTGTGGAGGCAGGATGCTTTGCTAAGTTTAATAGGGACCCTGACAAAGCACAAACAAAAATAAACAAAAGAGGGTTAGATTTTTCAGGCATTTATAAAATGTGTCCCCTCCCCCTTCAATTATTCAAACAATTCCCATACATTTAAAGTGAATTAATTAGATCAGTTTTTCCCAACCTGGTCCTCAGGAATCTACAGAAGGTCCGTGTTTTTGCTCCCTCCCAGCTCCCTGCCAGACAGTCCATGTTTTTGCTCCCTCCCAGCTCCCTGCCAGACAGTCCATGTTTTTGCTCCCTCTCAGCTCCAGGCAAAAATGTGGACTGTCTGGCATCATACATTTTTTCAGGTAATCATACAGCTGCGAGTGTTACTCAGCGATCTTTATGACCTTGAAAGACTAGGGAGACGGTGGCCAGGAACTTGGAGTCATGTGACTAGAATCAGGTCATCACCAGATAATACCCGGTTGTACAAATGCCTGATGTTTTCCATGTCCTGCTCAGACACTTCCGTTCCCATGGAAACCTCAGCAGCCAACCTGACTTCAGCCTTTGCTTTCTCAGGTAAAATTTCCGACAGGTCTGTCGCTGCCACTTTTGTGCCATCACCTTCAAACAAATGGCTCATGTCTCAAATTTGCATTTTATTTCTTTTTCGAAAACCAAACTCTGCTTCTTTGCATACAGCCTTTACCAGCCATGTTCACTGAGCACTGGTGCTGCAACTACCAAATATTTTTGAATATTTAAATATACGGCTGGATTTTTTTTCCTGAATATTCGATTTTTGCACAACGTTACTACCACCGATGTTATACTCTGAACTGTACAATAATGCTCCCATACTTCAGAGCTTTTAGGGCCCTCTTGAGCATTGCTTGCACTCGCCATCTTTCCTCTTTATTTGTGTGTCATGTGCCATGCCACAGTTAGAATATAAACTGCACGTGAATTTTGGTTTTCGATCTGCTGTTCAAATGTGGATTCTTCTTCCTCAATTTTTTTCTATTGAAAATTTTAAAATATCCCTAATATTTGTTGCATCACTGCTTAGTGCCCTCTCCCAGAATCATCTAAAATATGAATTTTAATTATGAATATTTCAAAGAGAGCAAACAGTTGCATCTGTGATTATGCTGATCTCTCGTATGCTCTCACAGTAAGCCAGTTCGTCCGTGATGATTTTTCTTAGAGCTGGGAAATGCCAGCCATACCCAGTCCCCCAGCGCATAATGCAGGGGTTCAGCTGCCTGTCCAGGTCGTCTAACTGGGCTGAGGGACAGGACACAGAACAAGAGGACGGCTCCTCTCTAAGCGCATGTGTGTACACGCACGCATGCACGCACACACACACACACACACACACACACGCACGCATGCACACACACACACACACACACACACACACACGCACGCACGCACACACACACACCATTCAACCCCAGTTGGTAAACTGATATGCTTACTTTCACAAGCTATGAAACATCTGGCATCATACAGCACATGTGGCCTGAGAGAATTTATAATGCTGATGGTGAAGAATGACTCACAGATGCAAACAAATTCATACGGCGCATTACAGGTGCACAACCAAAGCCCCAGACTTCCATCCATCCATCCTCACATTAGATGGTGCTCTAATTAAGCGGGCAAAAACCATGCGCGATGGGCAAAAGGCAATGCTCTGGAAATCAAGCTTCATTTCATCAATGAACTTCATTTCCAGCAGCAGCCGATATCACTACTAACCTATAGCTCCCACACGGGACATTAATTGTTTAATGCCCTGCCTCTTTAATAAAGGTGGCTGCTCTCAGATCTGTCTTTGGTAGTACTCACAGATTGCTTGAACAATCATGATGCCCACTTTGTCACGGCCGAACTTGAGCTTGTATCAAGACAGGCTGCAAAGAAATCAAAAAACGAATTCTTTTCTGCATTAACTACAGAAGACGTCCTAAACCTGTAACCAGTTATATATATATGTTGTCTATCTTTTGGCATAAATGTACTACCAGCACTTCTAGTGCTGCGGATGTAACACAAAGCAAAATCAGAGGATGTGTGAAATACAGAGTCCCACAAGCATGTCTCACCTGTGAGCATGGCCAAAAGACGTGACAGCTACCTCACGCTGGGACAGCCCTGTGATCAGAGCCTCCATCTGACTCCTGATTCCCTTCATCAGCTCTGCCACAGCTGGACCGTGGACACAGTTAAGGTCAAGCTTGTCCTGTTAGGGGCGGAAATGGGATATAAAATACGATGGGAGATACAGATACACGACCACCTTAGAATGAGTAGTAACTAACAACAGATCTGAGAGGGGCCACCTTTATTAAAGAGGCAGGGCATCCAGGGAGTGGTCGAAACCACACGTTTGCATTGCCTTTGACAAAAATTACAATACATCCAAAAAGAGTGCCAAGTGTATGTGCCAGGATTTTTTTTATCGTTATTTGAAAAGCTGCTACTTTATGTCCCCAAGTGAGTCAGATTCAGATCCTTTATTGTCATTGTACGGAGTACAACGGAATCTTAGCGGCAGGCCAATCAGTGCATTCACACATAACAAGTAATATGAACAATTTTGGACATAAGACATCACCAGGACATAACAAATAATACCGTAAACCCAGTGTGGACCTGCGGACCATAAATAGATGAGTAAGGTGCCATAAATGCAATTACTAGTGCTGTTAATACAGGTAAAGTGCACTTGTATGTAAACATTGCAGTGCACACTGCAGATCAGGCAGTTATCAGGCATGCAATAGTTTAGCAAATGTAAAGGAGATGTCAGCACTGCATATAAAAGGAAACGCAGCAGCTGCCTTTTAAAGGAGCGGGTTAGCAACCCACGCAGTCATCACCCACTTTGGTGACTCCCCAGAGCCTGGCATCGCTGACGGCGAGCTGTTCCTGTGCTTCTGTAAGAACTGTTTTTTTCAGAACCTCCTTGAGACTCTTCCCAAGCTTCCCTCTACGAGTGCGGTGGCAGCTGGGGGGGGGGGGGGGGGGGTTAGTGACATTACCAAGGAAATGCCAGTGGAAAAATGCTGTGTCATTTGCTACTGCCCACCAAAGCTTCTGTTATGTCGCTGAATAAAAACAAAACTAAGTAAATATTCACCTTCTCACTGGAATCAGATATATTATTCATTACATGACGGTCAAAGGTAAAAGCCTTTTCAAAATGCATTGAAACCTCTTGGGTTGCACATTCAGTGTTAATGTCCTATTCACACTGCTATTTAGTGGAACAAACAAACAAACAAACAAACAAACATTGTTTCATAACCATTGTGTGATGTAAATGTGGTCTCCAACTTCGAACCATCCTTTAACATCTTAGGTCATAATCAGTCTGGTAGGATTACTTTTAGTTACATTCTTAGACATTGCAAGTTATGAACAAGTTCAACAGATATGCACAAGGGCGTAGATTTGTGTATGGAGAGATGCCCCTATCAATTTCGTGGCAGTTCTGAATTGTCCATACCAATATTTTTAGCAATCTCCAAAACTCTTTCACGTTAAGATCCTCAGAGTAGAAGTAAAGTCAGAATGTTTCCTTCTACTGACATTTGGTGTGGAAACCAAGCAGCCGGACCAAGTAGTATTTCCTTTCCTTTGTCTTTCTCACCAAATCATTGTTGTCCTCCTTATAGGTAACGGAGGAGATAACGAAAGGAAATTAGAAGTTTCGAGACCTACCCTAATGTGCAGGTTTGCGCAAGGTTTTTGACTTCCAGCAGTGACTGGGGTGTACAACTTATCCCCACGAGAGTGATTACCAATATCGACAAATTGTTTATTATAAGTGCACACTGTGAGAATTTCAGATGATTAACAGGGTGGTACAGGGTGAGGAGCTCACACATTCAGGAGGGGCTCAAAGTAGAGCCACTGCTCCTCCGCATTAGAAGGAGCCAGCTGAGGTGGTTCGGGCATATATCTAAAATGCCTCCTGGATGGCTACGCCGGGAGGTGTTTCAGGCATGTCCAACCGGGAGGAGACCCAGGACACGCTGGAGAGATAACATCTCTCGGCTGGCCTGAGAACACCTTGGTATTACCCCCAGAGGAACTCGAGGAGGTGACTGGGGAGAGGGAGGTCTGGGCATCCCTGCTTAGACTGCTGCCCTTGCTTCCCAACCCTGAATAAGTGGCAGAAAATGGATGGATGGATGGATATGTTGGGTATAATTTTTACACATGCCATGGTTTCAGTGATTAATCTTTGCATCTTTGCTTTGGAAACGTGACCACCTACCTATTTATCTGTCCTATTTCTTGAAAAGGCTTTGTATATTTTCAATATTATTAGGTTATTACTAATGAAATAATGAATATTATAAAATTATTAATTAAAATAATCACGCTTCTTTTCAAAAACGGGAATACATGATTAAAAACTAATTAACACTCCTAAGTCACGTAAAATTTAAGTTAAACTGTGGCCGACGGACGGAGATACAAACAAAGGATGTTGAAATATTTTGAACCCCAAGATCGGTCTAAATTGATCTTCTCTCTCACCACGCAGTAATGTGATGCTCCATCTTTAACATTTACCGTAATTACTGGTAAGCGATTTCTGACTTGTACCTCTCGCATTCTATCAAAACGATTTGTATCTACCTGAGTTTTTAGTCAATGACCCAAAACCTCTCTTATGTGGAAGTACAGCCGTCAGTCAAGTGTCGTCAACGCAACGTCAGAAGCTAGTTTACCTTTCATTGGTTAGAGTTCCGTTCCTCTCCATTATTTTTTCTGCATAGGGAGAGCGAGCTGACCAATGCGGTAACGCAAGACGCCGGAAGTCCCGCCCCATACCAATGAGGTCAGAGCCTGTTTTTGGTTAGTGCAGACTCAGAAAGAATACACAATACATCTATATTGAAACAAAAGTGATTCGAAACGTTTTGCCTCCAGATTAGATACCATGTCAGATACGGTAAGTGTGACCTGCTTCAAAACGGTCAGGCAGCGATAGCTGAGGGGGCTCCGGATCGAGGCCGAAGCGAGATTGCACTTGCCAGTCTGGCTCGCTGTTTGTGTTTGTAAAATCCGGAGCATGTTTGCAGTGCTGGGTGGTAATGGTGATATCTGCTCTCAACCAGTTTGCACTCCAGTATTTACTGCTGGTTGGCGAAATATCGATGCAGCCCCGTAATGCGCCGTTTAATTCCTCAGGCTGGCTGCCCGGTTTTGGGTAGCTGGTAGTACGCATCCTGTCTGGTTAGTCAGCAGCAGGCTCTGTGTCGAGGGAGTATCACTCTTTTGATATTTATCTAGAAGATAAACGCACATGGCGCTTCTCTGCGTTCATTTCCCGTGTTATGTACCGTTAAAGTGACTGGGAATGTCCTCCATGTGTATGTGTGAAAGCGCAGGTCTGCGGCGGGTTAGAGAAACGCAGCATTGTGCTTTAGTTTAAACCTCGGCTTCGTTGGATGATGGGAGGTACAAAGGAGGCCTAAAGATGCCTACTTATAAAAAATACGAGGTAGATGGTCATATGCGTGCAGTGACTTCATTCTCAGATGGCGGTGCTTTTCCCCTGTCCTCTCTTCCGTTTCATGTATCCTGTATAACGTGAATACCCCTACTTCATGCTGCGAGGAACATACAGAATTAAAATGTAAGTGAAACAGCAGATTTAATAGATTTGGTGGAATTAGGTAAATGGAGACGTTAGGGCATTTTTAAAAGGTGCGAAGCACGGATTAGGACGGGCTGTGGAGTACCTCGGTGTATAAACTGGAGATGCAGACATGCATGCTTAAACGGCGCCGGCAGGGGGCGCAGTCGGACCGGATCTCCAGTTTGGAGGCGGCATGGATGAGGTGATGGGGGAGCTTTACAAACGCCTGGTTAAATAACGTCCACCAGCTTTCGTATTCATAATGTGTCATTGAAAATGTTATCACTGTTGAATGTCACATATAGCTCCAGAAGTAATATAGGGGGTCCTGTGCATGTTAGTCTTCTGCAGTTTAATTTTATGCTGGTATGACGAAGGAGCTAATGTGTTGCCCCCACACATGCCATCACAGGGTGCTTAGATGGTTGTGTATGGAGCATCAGTTAAGCTGCAGTAACTGTTTGTGCATGACTCAGTAGGAAAATGAGCGTCATATTGTCTGGAACACACTACAGACAGGCTTCAAAGTCGATTTCATAATAGATAATAGCAAAACTAGAAGTTCCTTGTACTTGTGAGTTTTGCAGGGTGTTGTGGTAGTTCAGTGCATACGCAGGTGACCATGCCTCTGAAACCACAGCCAAGTGCCTTTGGTGTGTGACGCTTTCACATGCAAATAATGCCTTCATCATTGCAGGAGACGAAACCATCGAGCCAGGATGCGGGGGACAGAAAGGATGGGGAGTACATCAAGCTGAAAGTGATTGGTCAGGTAAGATGGGGGCGGGGCATGGGGGTGGAGCACAGACTGAATATAAGGATAACGTTCTGCTTCAGTATGATGGTATTAGTTGATCTGGTGGGAGCGGAGAGCGATCAGGCCACGTTCACATGTCACACCGCTTCCTCTCCTACTCCCTTTCCTCAGGATAACAGCGAAATTCACTTCAAGGTGAAGATGACGACACACCTGAAGAAGCTAAAGGAGTCTTACAGCCAGAGACAGGTGAACAAGGCCAGGGTCCTTCTCACCATTAATCCCATTTAGCTCAGAATTTGTCTCTCATCTGAATATTATTTTTCTTTTTCATGCTAGGGTGTTCCAATGAATTCTCTAAGGTTTTTATTTGAGGGACAGAGAATTGCAGACAACCAAACCCCAAAAGAGGTACCCAGTCTCACCTCAACCTGCCCGTTTGATTTGAAATTTGAAATCTTTTTTTTCTAGTTTTGTATCAAAATAAGTATATTAAGCGAATATGAAGTTTATAAACCCCTCTTTGTCTTTGCTTTCAGCTGGGAATGGAGGACGAGGATGTCATTGAAGTGTATCAGGAACAGACTGGTGGACTCTGCAGTATCTAGGCTTTCGATATTTTCTCTCTCTTTTAAATTTTTTTTAAATATATTTTTTCGTCGTCGTTGTTGATGTTGCTTTTTTTCGTGACCCTCTTGCTAGAAAGCGGCTGAAAGCATCCAACTTCAAATGCTCAACCTTGGTTCCTTCGAGCAGATGCCTGTGTGGAGGTGTTGAGCAAAAACCAGGAAGTCCTGAATTCCCCTCTCTCTCTCTTGCTCCCTCCCTCCTCCTCCTTCCCCCAGAGTGCAGTGTACTGAAGAAAAATGGCCAGCCGTTTGCTAGGAGAAACATTGGCAACAAAGTAATGGGATGTTATTCCTTGAAAGGGGGGATTCGGATAGTCTCCCACTGGGTCACCTCTGTGTTCTAAGATGTCTGGAATAGCTGACGAGCTGAGCTCTGGCCCCAGTGCATATGAGATTCTGGGGTAAGCTCCCCCAGACTAAAATGGCAAAGACCCCCTTCAGACCAATCCAACATTTTAGCATCTCGTTCAGGAAGGATGCAGCACAGGTCTGTAGTTCCACTTCCTGTGGGGACCCCCCCCCCCCATCCTCTATCATTCAAACTCTTTAATTCACACATTCCCATTATTGAACAACTTCCCTCCAGTCCTATTAAAACCTTTGATCACAGAATGGATTTCCTTGCTGTATGGGAACTTGACTAAACAAATGCGATCTTGCAAATGTGTAGACAAGGTAAATCGAGTAAAATGAAGAGGAAACGCTATATTACTGTCCCAGTAAATATTTTTAGGAAACACTTTATATTTATACTGGTACATTGTCCCCGAGTTCACTTCATATTATTGAAGGAGAGTCTCAGATCCCATATTATCTTTTTGTATTTACTGTTTATACACACTTGGCGCTGTTTAGTTACAGGACTTGACTCATCTCTCTGTTTCCAGTCTTCTGAGATAATCAAAGTTGTGCTGGAAATCCTCTTTTTTGCTGTACCGAGTCAGGGACGGTGGCACCCCACTGTGTTAGCATCTGTCGCCTTGCTGGAGTGATGGCGCGCAGTGATGATGTCATTGTACATGAATTCTCTGCCAGGGAGGAGAAGTTTCTCTGGATGGCTTGAGGCTGTATAACAGCTTTTTTGTTGAATTTTATTTGTTTTTCCAATAAAACATGGTACAAAAAGCTCCTCCTTACTTTCTCTGCTGTTATAATTGTTTTCTTGAATAATCATCTAATGTTATTTAAGTTGTGCCGTTTGCCGTGTTCTCAGTATATTAGTCACGGTCACTCAAAGGTAAAAATTTAACTTACCTGTGGTTTCTGTTATCGACAAGTGAATGTTAGATACCCAGTAATTCGTTAAACGCTGGGATGTATGTGGTGTTCCTGTCGTGTTTGGTGGAAACACTCGCCTCGGCAGAATGAAGTACATACAGAACAGATCACAGGTACACAGACATTTCTCATGAGATAATCGGCCATGGGCGGAACCCGTGGAGTGATGGCAGCAGGAGAGAGTCTCCAATGGAGAAAACCGTTAAATGGAAACGCACAGCTCATGATGATTCCCGAGCAGGTCTGACTGAGTGCTGCTTGTCAGGGTCATCGGGTGTTTAAGCAGCCAGCCATAACCCTCACTCCCCATTCGTCTGATTTTAAAGATTAGTGGGGAGAAACAAACAGAAGCTCAGTGCCAGGGCAGTAAATCCTGGAATGGGTGAGACGCTAGACAGAGGGGTGGAGACATAGAGATAACTAATGAAACGGACAGAGGAGAAGTGGAACTCCATTCATCCAGCTGATCTCTGCTTTCGTTTCCTACGTGAGTGGGGAGTGGACAGGAGGCAAGGCTGAAACGTGAGCCGAGATCAAAGCGGAGTGAGACATGGCGTAGAGGGAGGAATGCTGGCGGTAATTAGGCAGGACGCTAATTAAGTCAGGGAGTCCCTGAAGCTTTATACCCCGACCTTGTACCCCTGACCTGTTCGTGGGGCTGAAAATCAACCCCATCTTTGGAATCGGAGTCACATGAGAAGGAAGGTAGAAAGAGAGGGAGCGAGATCTCATCATCAATGTCATTTTGCTAGGGAGTGGGACAGGCAAGTCCCAGCGCTGAGGAGTCAATTTATACACACTCTAGCATTGGCTCCCATCATATCTGACTTTCAGATACCTTCTCTTTAACCTTCCATCTGTAGTACACAATGGCGAAAGATGGAGGGCTCACCAAACGTCACTCATTTCATTTGGCCAAGTTAAATCCTGATGTAGATTTTTCATTAACTCATAATCAGAACTAAGGTGTATGTTCCCTGCATCATGCTGGGATGGAGTCTCCAAAAATTAGAAATTAAAAAAACAAATGAAAGATGTTTGAGGAAAAATATTCCCACACGTTTAATTTGTTAGTTCTTTAAAAATGTGTATTTTAAGTTTGGCACAAATCCAACCTTGTACTCCACACCCCATCTCAGGAGCTACTCAGAAGCTCACTGAGTCATGTGACCGAGTCCCTGCTCCACACTGCTGGCGCTTTGCTCTGACCTTTGACCCTACGGTGGCTCATCACAATGACAGTGTTGTGTCACTGAGAGGATCACTTACCAGAGAGAGGGAGAGTGCCACGGTGAGTGGATTTTAAGTACTTTTTAAATGACAATAAAAGTCTAGTCTGACAGAGCCCATGGCATGATGGCAAATGACTCTCCTGTGTGGCAGGGAAGCTCTTTGCTGTGACATTTCAAGAGAGTCATAGGGGATGTTGAGGTATTTCCCTATTTTTTTACATTTTATTTATTTGTCAGATGCTTTTCTCCAAGGTGGCTTACATTTTTGAGAAAACAGGGTCATACTACCCCTGGAGCGATTGGGGGTTAAGGGCCTTGCTCAGGGGCCCAACGGTAAAACCACTCTGCTGGCCCCAGGATTTCGACCAGAAAGCTTCTAATCACAGGCATCCATTGAGCCACACAGAGCAGCCCAAGACTGAAAGCAGGACATCAGGCTCAGAGGTAAGCAAGCAAACCAGAAGGCAAGCAGAAACCCAACGTCATTCTTCCCTGAATCTGAATCTGCTCATTCGTCTAGCCTAGTCCTGATGGATCCACTAGATCCCCAATTCTGTTTATTAGATGCTTTTGTCCAAAGTGACGTGTTTGTGACGAGAGAATGAGGTAAGCCACCGTCCCTAAAACAGTCAGGGTTAAGTGCTGGGAAATTGGTCCGGATCGTTATTTATCTGGCATTATTATGTATAAAGCACTTTGGTCTGCGGGAAGCATGTAAGTAAGAATTTTATCGTACTACATACATCCATTTTCTGTAACTGCTTACCCTATCGAAAGTGATTAACTGTGATTGTTGACGCACCACAGCACACCACAGCAACAACAATGTGTCCTTAGTTCTTAACCCACACGTGACATAGCACCCAGGGAGCAGCACAGGGTCTCTCAGTGGTACCTTGCTGGTCAGGGATTGGAACCAGCAACTTTTCCACCAGATGTGCATTTCCCTAACCATTAGGGCCATGGAGCTTATGCGGGCAGGCAGGGAAGAACCCAGGATGGGGCACCGAGCCACTGCAGGGCACACGCACACACCACTCACACATGCACACCTACAGGCAATTGCGTAACTCCAGTCAGCATCAGCATGTTTTTGAACTGTGGGGGGGAAACCAGTGTACCCAGAGGAAACCCCATGACGACACGGGGAAAACTTACAAATTCCACACAGGGAGCCCTGGCAGAAACCCGGAGGTGTTAGGAAACAGTGCCACCGTGCCGCCCCCATACTACCTACGTATGATAATGAAAAGCATTTAACCTCCGTTTGCGTTGCCCTACTCTGCCACTGGGTGCAGTACTGATGTCTTTCCACCAGAGGTCACTATCAGCACACATTTTTATAAACTTTCACTAACCGACCTGTTTGAGAAGCACAGACCTGTGCATCAGGAAACCATTGTTACGAAACAACACAAAACAAACATGCAGGTGAAATAAGTTTTCTACTGTTTTCTGAAAGTTTTTGAGCCAAAAGTGGGCCTAAGCTAAGTAGGAGACCGGAAGACATGGTGTGGCTGGACTCGGCGGCTGTTGTAACAGATGTGCTTCAAAATATAACATCCTCTGGAGGTATTTCATGTTTTCATTAGCGTGGAAGGAAATAATGTATTTTGGCGCACACATGCACGCACATGCCCTAACATCTCCAGCCCGGCTGAGCATTGTGGCTAATGAAATGTCGCCATGTCAGTGACCGCGCGGCGTCTCCTGAGGGCCTGGGTCTGGGGAGCGTCTTTACGAGACGGGCCGGCAGCGGGAGCGAGGCGGGCCTCTGTGTTTTTATGAGCATCCGCTGCACGGATCAGGGACCAAGCCGGAACAAAGTCCCAGCCTGTTTGGGACAGGCCTGGGGGATGGGGGGGCACATTCCTCGGCATCTTCTACAGGAATGGTGCATAGTTTATTTTCTGGCGGGTCTGTCCATTTTAATGGCTTCCAGGACCCCTTTGAAGTTGCACAGGGTCGATAGAAGGGAATCGCAGGACCCCCCCCGCCCCGCACCCTACCCCCGTTCCTGGCTCGGGGATCCCGTCTCTCTGTGGCGGTGGCTGTCTCCAGAGGACTGAGCAGCTCGGCGTTTGACATTCTTTAGGAAATACGCTCACTCCGAGCGAAACCTCCCCCCATATTCTCCTCTGTTCCCCCCCGAAATGCCCCCCTCCCCTGCACTGGGCATTACATTCCCACATGATGGGAACTGAATTATTTCACAGCCAAGACATAACAACGGAGACTGCAAGGATATCACCTTTTGTTTGGCCACGGACAATTTACGAAGTTGAGTTCGTCTTTAATTCGTCCCCTGCATATGCCGGGTTACACACACATGGCTGCATGTGGACCGTGGCGTGACCTCCAGCCGAGCCCAGTGGCAGCCGCACGCACGGCACCCAGGCTCACTGTCAGAAACCGTAATTCTTCATATTGTAACACCTCAGATTAAGTGGAACAGAATGCCGTTTTTGTCTTTTAATGCTCTGTACTTCAGTACATTATTAATTCATTCCAGATTGCGTAAAGGGAAAGAGAAAAAGAAAAAACACGCTTCCTTTAAGGATTTATCTGTCCATAGTCCTCACCCTCCGTCATGCATATATCAGACCTGCATTCAGCCTGCTCTACTGAATTCGTCCTCTCGGGGGAAAGTTACTACTCATTCAATCACAAGCAGATTTTAATATAAACAGAAGGGGTTTTGGGCTGTATGTGTACAATACAATTTTTTTAAATGGATAAACTAAATTTAACAGAGATCCAGCCAAACATAAGATTGATTTCTCTTACTATAAGAATACAGCTCATCCTTTCATCAGAGATTTACAGAGCTCCTCAGCACTAACATAGATCTTTTCGGAGAGAAATGGATTTAATGAGAAAATAAATGTCTGTATCTTTTAGACAGTGTGAAACAAACAGACAGATGCACGACGATGGAGAAGAAGCGTTTTGTTTCGGGGGTAACTTGGAGTCTGGCTTTGAGAGATCACTGGAACACAGCTCCGTGCCTAAGGAATCTTTGTGCAAAAAGCCCGGCGTCCCGAGGCCCGCGTCTGGGGACAGAAGGATGGATGCAGAGGGCAGCTGACGGAGCCAGGGTCGGGTTCGGGGCTGGTGCAAGGGGAAAGGAAACAAAGCAGATTGAGGGGTCAGGCTGAGAAAACACAGTCCCTGTCAGTCCCAAACTCCTGGGTCCGGATCAGCTCCCAGCCCGGGGGATCAAGTTTCTCTGTCTGGGATACCTCAGTACAGTAAAACGCAACCAGATGTGCGGGTGTGGGGTGGGGGGTGTGGCAGGCATACTGTGTGGGGGAAAGAGAGAGTGCTTAACCCCTACCCAGTGTTAACCTTAACCATAAGTAACCAAACAAAATACAAGACTGTGGGCCTTTTTTTGATTGCAATCACAGATTTTTTATAAAATTGAGTTTCGCCTTGTGGGGACTGAAAAAATGTCCCTACAAGGTCAAAATAATCGATTTTTAACACATTGTGGAGACATTTGGGGACCCACACACACACACACACAGGGTCACTGTTATAAATCAAGTTGCACTCTTTAAACATGCTACATCACCTGATAAAAATGTGCACTGAAGCCACCTCGTGTTAAACCTTCACCTAAAAGCACACTGGAGTCGCACATGTACACGCATGGTTCACACCAATCACAAGTGTTTACAGCAAATAAAAAGAAATAAACAAATAAACCAAATTAACAGGTAAATCAAAATATATGGCACAGTACGTTGGTCCTCTGGGTCATAAACGCCTGCACACTGTCTCGGTCCCTTACATTTGTTCATTTTTTCTTTATTCATTTTTAATTGCATGGGTGATTGATGCTCTTACCGAAGTTTTCTCCCGTTTGAACAAAGGGCCATTTTTATGGAGCAGTTCTGATTACTGGCATTTAAACCAGCTGTCTTTAAATTACAAGCTCCTAAGTTTTATGCTACATCTTAGCTCACATCCTTACTACACTGACACTAAAATGATACTATATTTGATCTTATCCTGAGGTGGAGGCGGTGAGCTGCTTTGGTGAGTTGGGCGGCCGTGGCGCTGTCCTGGTCCCACAGTCCTATTGGTTGATGGAGTCTTCGGAACATACCAGTGCCTGCTCAGTGAGAGGCAGGTATGTCCTCCTCCCCCTCGCTCCTGATCCCATCTCCCCTGAGCTGTTACCTAAGCCCCATCGCACGGCTCCCTTGCCTCAGGCCTCGGCTAACCCTTCTTAGCTAAAGAGCCCCAAAATCCCTGAAATCTCTTTAGAAGCTGCTTCGCAACTGACCTCAGCACACACACACGGTCCAGGTAGTACTTCCCAACAGACAACACGACTCTCACGAGGTTTAACTGAATTATAAGATGGCTGTAAGGATCATGTGACGGGGTAAGAGTGACCGGTACGGAGGTGATAAGCATCTTGCTGTGAAATAGGAATGCCCTCAAATGAAGGTCACAGTGGTCTCGGGGACAGCTGAAGGAGCTCTGTGTCCGGGAACAGCCTCTTAGCTGCCATATGGGGGCGCCAGGCCACGCAGTAGTGAGCATGCACCTGCTTACCACGGCTAATGGCAGCCGACTAAGGTATCAGGTGAGGTTTCTATTGTTTCTCTGCTTCCTGATTGACACTGAACAGGACATATGATGGGGGAGGGTCATAAGTTTCAGTGAAGCATTATATAGTCTTCTATCCTCAGCACAGACCCCTCCCTCCCCATCCACTATCACATTACCCTTCACTGTAACATGCTGAAAAGGCCCCATTCAACTCTAGGGATCCT
>JAAGVU020000099.1:662770-688649 GCA_011763525.2 Mormyrus iriodes | reverse complement strand
CTAGGGATCCTCTTAGGTGATGGCGGGGTGGGGGGGGGGGGTCGGTGCACTCAGAGGCTTCTTCCGCTCCTCCTGGGGGGGGTGGTGGTGATAGTGACCACCCAGCAGGTGTGACCTCGGTTGTGGCCCCATGGGCTGCCGCGGGGCCCAGACGTAGCCTGTCCACCTGACCTGGTTTCCCGCACCACGGGCATGGGGGCTCCGCAGATTATATAGATTATATAGATAGAGCCCCTGGGCGTGATGGCCACCTTGTAAGCTCAATGTCACGTATTTTCATAAGTAAACATTTCAGTTAGTAAGTTAGGAATAAATGTTCTCTTTAATGTCAACGCATTTGGCAATTGGTGAAGTCTAGCAGGCAGCCCTCTACTATTGAGAAACATACACACACACTCCATCCAGCCAGGAATACGGGAGGCACAGCCCAGCTGTGCGGTGAACCCCAGTGCCTGCCCCCCACACTGCTGGCTCCGGTTTAGGGGCGGAGCTTGCGTTCATGCTTGACGCCTCCACCCTGCCTCATCTCACAGCTTAATCTTTTCAGGGTCCCGGGTGCTTTACCACCACGCTACGGCCAAACCACTTGTCTGAGATATTGTTCCGCTTCCCCAAAAAATGCAAGAAGGCCTGACAGCCCCTGCTGATGTGAGACAGCGGTGCAGTGTTGTGGTAATAACAGTTCGGACCGCAGTAAATCACACTCGTCTCTTCCATGGCGAACAGCTTTCTGACTCCCTGGGGACTAAGCGAGAACATGACCGCGTTTGACCATCTAAACCTAGGATATATTAATCACGGTTCGCTTTGATGTATTACGAGGGACACATTTCTCATAGTTTCAATGTCTTTGACTTTCACCGGCTGTCGCTAACAAACTGATGATTCACCGCACAGAACTCTGCGTGACCTATTCGCTCAGTATATGACTGAAACCAAAGAAAAGCACAGAGTTTGCGGTCCGGTCCTGCTGAAGCACCGCTCACTTATTGGAGTATCCGAGGTCACACCTGGGGAGCAGAATCCTCGGGGTTTTTAACATCCAGTGTTTGGTGGTGATTCCAATCTCTTAAATTACTGGGGTTATAAATGCAAAACATTAGAGATGACAGTGGCCTGGAATACGTATAACATGCATAGGTATCTATCTTGACAACAGAAAACCCTGTAAACTTAGTGAAGACTGATATGCTGTTTATGTTTCCATTTTTGAATGTGAGTGTATTGAAATGTTTATGCCAGCAAAAGGATTTCCGACAACTGTATGATCCTTTGTCCACGCAGGAAGTCCTGCAGATCCTTCAGAATGCAGCAGCTTTGTTTCTGAATGGAGCTTCTGTGGGCCTGAGGACACCACATGGAAGGAGCTCTTTGTTTGAGTTGACAGGGCTGGATAAAGATGCACCCTCCCCAGCTCCCTGTTTGAAAGGAGGGTGGTAGGGCACCTCAGGCTATGTTGGACGGTCTGGGGGGGTCATCACGGAAATCTGCTTCTATTCCCAGGAGAGCAATCTGAAGTTCTCACCTGTGGAAAGGTCAATGGGAATGGCTCCTTATGGAAACACTATTTTTCAAGAGTTTAAAACAGAGATGAATTGACATGGTGCTCAATCAGAAGGGAACTCACTGAACCACTGAAAGGAACAATATCTATCCATCCATCCATCCATCCATCCATCCATCCACCCAAAACGAATCGAGACACATGGAGCTAAATGAAACTGGTCCCATATTTAATTCAAGTTGCACAAGTACAGCTTCCAAAATCTTTAACAATTTCTATGCCTTTGTATAACCTCGTTACTGAAGCTGCTCCAGGTAAATATCTCACTCAACGGTACAACAGCACAGTGCCTTGATCCCTAACTATGACACATCCTGCTGCCCCATGCATGCTCCTGTCCTCCTGAGCAGCACAGCAGGAAGACTGTGTGCCGCAGGAGGCCTGCTCAGAACCCCCCGGAAGCACACACCGGGGTTAGCTATCCGCTTGGTGTGTCAGGTTCAGGCAGAAGCCAGCAAGTTTCACAGTTTTTATCTACAGGTGGAGTTTAATGTTTGCACTTGGGGGGGTGGGGAGAACCAGTATCCTGCTTACCTTAAGTCTTAACGCACGTACCTGATGCACGCATAACCTATTATTTTGTCTACCTAAAAGGTACCATCAAACCGCTTATGCAAAGGTGCAAAGGTGCAAAGTGCCAGCGTAGAACATCACACAACACTAGTCTTGCCAATTAATTGCAATTTCGACTCAGGTGAGTGGGGGGGCACTGACCTCCCCTAAACTCCACCCACGATTCTATCCATTTATTCAGCTGGATATCTTACTGTGAAGATTCAGCTGTACAGAGATGCTGTAGTGTTTACTGTGTGGAGTACACTTAAAAAATATAAAAATAGCACCTTAAAGTGAGCTAGAGTTTTACTTATTTTTTTTATTCTGGTATTTATGTCACCCTGTCATCCCCACTTTTACTGACCATCGGCTCAGTGGCACCAGAGAAATCTCAGCTCTCCTTAAATAAACAAGCTGCCCCCCCCCCTGCTACTCAGCCTCACCCTCCCTTACCGGAACACTAGGGCCTCGAGGACAGATTCCAGAAAAGGGGAATTTTAAATGTATTTTATTCAGTTATTGTTTATTCATAATGTTTATTTGTGTATCGTAAATCATACAGGGATGGCAGAAAGAGGTTGGGTCACATTTTAATCAAGTTTTAATTAAATTACCTGAGAATGCTGTTCTTTGCCCTATCTCACATGTTTTTGTGATTAATTAAGCAGTGTGTGCACACTGCTTTGCTCAGAGTGTAAGATAATCTGTCTAAGGGTCTCTTAGGCCTGTAGGTGAACCGCCTGACCCCAGATCTCCAATCCCCCTAGCATCCCACGTCCCTAAGGGCAATTCCATGTCATAGGGCAGGGCCAAATAGGACTGCCTTGGGTGGATGGGGGGGGCACATGAGTCATATTTCAGGGCATTTGGAGGGTACCTTCAGCACCAGGCTGGTGAGGAGCCACATTTTTTTTCTTCTCAAAGGCCACAGTAATCAGGAGGAAAGCAGGGGCGTACAAAGAGCAGTGTGGGGAAGAAGTGGCCTTTATGAAAGTCAATAACATACACATGCATGTTTATTCCCTCCCAAACGCAGCCAACCGCAGATCCCCCCGAGTGCGTGCCCCAGAAAAACCACTCATCCAAAACACAGACTCTCGCCATCAAATTTCAGCAGGTACTTTGCTTCACAGACGAGCAGAGACCCGTCTAATTGAATTTTTAACTGGAAAGCATTTAAATGGCTTCTGGTCCCCAGGAAGCTAATAGAGTATGGCTGATTCAGCTCTCGAGGGCCTCAGGAACAAGAAGAATTAAAAGCTGTGAAGAAGCCGTGTCCCGTTTCCGACGTTTACCACAGAAAACCGAAGCAGCGGTATTACTAGGTTACTGCTCGTGAGTTTTTGCGGAGAAATCACACACGTTGTGGAGACGGCGATCTGGCTGAACCTTGTGAGAAAAAAACAGTGAAGTGAAAACAGTTCATCTGTTTATACGGTTCCTTTTAGCTTATCATCGTCGTCTCCCATCCAGGCCCTGATTGATCCAGATTCAAGATCTGTTTTCATTTTTGTGCTATGTTGTTTTTTAAATCTGCAGGCAATTAAAGAGAAGTGTGAATAGGGGTAACGGTAGAAGGTCCGGATGAAGTCATATGGTCCTGCTCCTTAAAAGGGCACGGAGCCTGTCGGTGATGCTGGGGGATTGGTCACATGACCACACCAAGCTCTTTGTTGACATTCTGAAGGCACTGGAACATGACTGCCAGAATGTTCCAAACACAGGTCGCCCGTAGCGACGGGGCCCTGCCGAGACCTGCATCCTCCCCGGGACCCGCGTGGAGCAGTGAACAACGTACTGATCCAGGCACCGAGTGGAGTGTTTTTGGCAAGCAAACCCCCCAGTTAAAGATCTCTGCTGACGACATGTATTCACCGGCTAATTGTGGGCGTATCGCTTTCGGATCTTGGTGCGCACAGCCCCGAAATGTATTCCCCTGCTGCACCTTCCACAGGATCTGAAAAAGATCACATTTATCCCTCTGTTAGGCCTTCAAGAAGAATGATAGCCTTGTCTATTAAAAAAACTACCAAATGAGGCTCTCGTAGCACCACATTACCATTTAAAGTGCATTGTGCTATGCCAGCAGATTGAAAATTGGGGGAACTGGCAAAACAGTGCAAAAATGAGTGTGCCAGTTGATGTCATGCCACCTGTAATGACTCCAGAGAATCAAAAGATAAGTACCAGACCTTTCAAACAAATGTCTGAGGTACAGGGTTATGGGTGAAGGATGGCATAGAGGGTTTGGGAACCCCAGGGAATAGGACTGCACCAGATAAAAGATTATGAGCTCCTGCCACGCATCACGGTTTGATCGACTCGCCGCACGGGGAAGGCCTATGCTCACATTGCCAGCTCCAGGCTTATCTTCACCACCCAGGTGCTGGGAAACGCCTGGCTGTCATTTGAACCGAGATTACATACATGACAGCAATAAACTCAGCCACTGCCTACTCTCTACTCTTTCCCACAGTGAGTGAGTATGTGTGTGCATTTGTGAGGGTGCTGTGCTAGTATTACACTCAAACTGGACGAGACTGACAGACCACTTCTTTTCATCATTGGGCGTTTTGCATGTGCTCCCATCTTACAATGAAGTTACACTGACCCAGACAAGCTTCAGTTTGTTTTAAACTGAAACTAGTGCCCTTTACCCAAAGACTCTTACATGTAACATTATAATTTCAACTAAATACACTTTCAGTGGCCATTTTATAAGGCAACCCAACCTAGTATCATGTAAGGACCCCATTTAGTCCAGAATGTCTTAAATATTGGCCGGTTGTATGCTCAGATGTGGCTTTGTTTTCTTCCCACGGTCAAAAGGCAAGTAGTCCAGCTGAATACTGTAGTTTTTCTTGAATTAAGTCGTAAGATTTAAAGATGTGAGACTGCCCACGTTATATTATTGCATATGTGCCCTGCGATGGACTAACATCTCGTCCCGGGTGTACGCCAGCCTTATGCCCTCTACTAATCGAGCCCTTGAGCACGGTCCTTAATCCCAAGTAATTAAAAGAGTTCCGAAAAATTGATGGATTAAAACTAATAAGAGTGTAAATAATTACACCTGAAGGTGGCGCCACAGGACCACTAGCATAGCTGCCGGTTGGAATGTCTGACAAAGCGGACGCCAAGGAGGACAGCCCTATAGTAAATTATGTGAGAAGGGAAAGAGGCTAAACACACCATGATTGCAATTTACATTTTAAGATTTATATTAAACGCGCACGGTGGTTTCACTAGGCTTGTTATCAACACTGGCCACTTTTCACGAAATGTTTAAATAATCTGGATCGCCGCAATGTATAACATTACGTGCTTTTTACGTGCTTGCTGTTACAGGATTTAGGCCTAATAATAATAATAATAATAACTTTGTTGTCATTATTTTTGTTGTTCTGATATTTGTACATTAGATAAAACGTTTCCAGGTTTCTTGTGCTGATTTGCATTGTGCCAGTGACCTGTACGCACACACTCGCAGGCGGAGCGGACTGCGGAACTGACCATGTAACGTTAGCTCAGCTGGCTGCGTGACACTCACAGCTGAGCTCGTACTGCGCATGCGGAGATGAAATTTATAGACGAACGTGCTTCGCTTCGGTTAACGTTTTAGACTGGAATAGGCCTATATGGATTAAAAAAGTATTTTCAAAACAGTATGTTATAAGAATTAGAAACTTCTATATGGAAGAACAGAAATATATTTCCCTAAAGAAAATCAGTTTAATAGTTTCAGTCATCACGGAGATATTAAAACTTTAATCATTTTGATTTCTAACTTCATACTTAATGTACAAGGCAAATTCTGTCGCTCTTAAACAGGTTGCCAACAACAGTTGGTTGACTTAATACTGTAAAAATGCTTCGTAGCCTTATTCTGATACTACTCTGATTTTAACACGCGTCCGTATATTACTGATCAAAATTTTAATAGCCTACATTTCTAATAGTATCGCCATTACGTAAGACGGATGACATGAAAAATGTTCAATAGATAAGATGTAGGCCTATAGGTAGAACCCCAAAATAAATTAACATTTTATCTCATTATATTAAAAATGTTTTAAAAGCTACGCCTTATTAAGGCTTCACATATATTTCAATTAATGTTTAAACAATACCACTAATATGATCTAACTTTGCAATTGCAATTTCCACTCCAAGAAATATTGTGTAAAGTGGTTCTTACTACATTCTTGCCTTACGTTAACATATAAAGGGTGACAGGAAAATATCCTACACCTGAAAACAATGCTTCGAACCTACAAAGTGAGTTGACCACATTAGCTCTGATGCAGCGCGTATTTTTTTAAGTTACGCGTTATTTTAAACCATGATGGCGTCTCCTATTTAAAACAGTCCAAAGTGAAATATACTAGCTCTATCAATTGTAACATCACCGAAGGCAATATTTACAATAAGCACTTAAACCCAGGATAACGTGGGCTTTAATGTACCGTAAATATGTTTCAGAATTGCGTCTTCCTCTTTGATATGCGTACGTCTATACAAATCCATTCCAAGCGATGTAAACAGATCGAACAAGCTTCACAAGGAAGCCAGATGACGGTAACATGCCACAAACGCTTGAAAAGTAAAAATCTAATTACTTTATTCGGTGAAACTGTACATATACAAATGAGGTCTTTTATCATATTTTAAAAATCAAGTAAAAAACACCAAGATTATTTTTATAAATACATATATTCTTTAAAAAAAGGTGATGACTATTTACAAAATGTGTATGTATCAATTTGCATAATTTAACAGATGTACACATGCATATAATCGATATCCAATTCGAACGCAAATCCGCCCTTTTGGAAGAATATGTGATTGTCTGCAGGTGGGTATGAAGGACATACCAATGAATGATTAAACAGAATTAAGTGTTTTATGAGTGACAAGACGGACACTTCTTGCGGACGAAAATCATATTAGTTTCAAATAAATCTCTGATAGCACAAATAACAAAAATGAACATTCCACCATAGCCATGAATTATGATCTCGAATGCCAGCGTAAAAAATGTTCATCTCTGCAGTTTCCTGTGTTATAACGCGTAACACTACAGTGGGTGATTTAAATGATGTGTCAATTTATCGGAAGCTGGAGAGACAAACGAAATAATGCAACCCTTGAGAAAATACATCCACAAAGGGAAATGGGGGGGGGGGAGTCTGCGAAGTTTTTAAGCATATTGAACATCTTAAACATTCCGGAGCAGCAACACGTGTTCTTATAATCTGGTGGCACATATAGACAATGACCTAAAATATGGCACATTAGCAAAACTATTAAAAGAAACAGAAACGTTAAAAGAATCTCCACAAGCAAAAAGAAATAATTTGATCTGGTAATCTTCGGCCGAAGGGCTGTTCACACAGAAATGAGACAAAAGAAAATACAAACATAAACATTAGCTAAGCTGAAACCCAGGATATAGAGGGTAGGAAAACAAACTTCTGGAGTATAATTAACCTGCTTAACGATTTCATGTCGAGCAAAGGGAGGCATTGAGCTCGATACGGTTTCGAGTCATTTTAGCTCAGTCACAGTCTGCTAAGCGATGGCTTCCTTCAAACCCCGTTCAGAGCCGTCGTTCCTCAATCGTGTCCCCGAAAGTTCATACCGTCGTTTCGCCTTGGTTGCTGTTACTGAGCCTTTTATAAAACCTGCGCCATGACTGTAACGTCTTCCCTGACCATATCCAGAATCCCGAGGTGATGCCGACAATCATGGTCATTAAATACTTGATCATGAAAACCGTGAAGTCCGGGCTCATCGGAGCAAAGTTGTAGGCTGGGCACGGCACTGCAAAGCGCTTGCAAGTCTGCATGTGCCAGGTCTTCTCCCACTGCTCACGGAAAGCCTGCTCGTAGAAGTAGCAGGCGATCACGATGGTGGCCGGAACCGTGTACAGGACGCTGAATACTCCGATCCGGACCATCAGCTTCTCCAGCTTCTCGGTTTTGGTGCCGTCGTGCTTCATGATCGTTCGGATCCGAAACAGGGACACGAAGCCGGCGAGGAGAAAAGACGTGCCTATAAAGAGGTAGACAAAGAGGGGAGCGAGCACGAAACCCCGCAGGGAATCGACGCTGTATATGCCCACGTAGCACACCCCAGTGAGAAGGTCGCCATCCACTTGCCCCATGGCAAGGATAGTTATGGTTTTAGCGGCCGGGACCGCCCAGGCCGCCAGATGAAAGTATTGTGAGTTTGCCTCGATGGCTTCGTGACCCCACTTCATCCCTGCTGAGAGGAACCAGGTGAGAGACAATATGACCCACCAAATAGAGCTGGCCATGCCAAAAAAGTACAGGATCATGAACAGGATAGTGCAGCCCTCTTTTTTTGTGCCCTGCGCTACAGTCTTGTAACCGTCCTCTTTAAACTTATCGATACAGACCACTTTATCCTCCAGGAAGAACCCGGCCGCGTATGCCACCGCCACCATGAAGTAGCAGCCCGATAGGAAGATGATGGGCCGCTCGGGGTATCTAAAACGCCGCATATCTATTAGGTAGGTGAGCACGGTGAATAGTGTACTCACGCAGCACAATATGGACCAAATCCCAACCCAGAGTCGGCCAAACTTCACCTCCTCCTCTCGAAAATACATCAGTCCATTGGGCTTGGTGGTTTCGCAAGGAGCCCCGCAGTCCTTCACACCCAGAAAGTAGTAATTCAGATAAGTGGGAACCTCAAGCTGCAGAGGGCAAGTGAAAGGCTGACTCGGCCGGGGCAGGTTGGGAAGCAGCGTGATCTGTTCAGGGACGTATGGCGTGGGGTACGAGGTGGGGCTGCCCGTGTCCGAGGTGTTCTGGCCGACGCAGATCTCCCCCGCGCCGTGCACCGGGAAATTCTCACAGCGGAGCCTCTCGGGCCACTGGAAGCCGAACTTGTTCATGAGCGCCTCGCAGCCCTGTCGCGCCCGCTCGCAGAGAGAGCGGCAGGGCGGGATAGCCTGCTCCAGCACCGTGCACACGGGCGCATACATGGAGCACAGGAAGAATTTTAGGTCCGTGGAGCACTGCACTTTCACGAGGGGGTAGAATTGGTGCACCTCCAATCCAGCGTCCTCCTGATTCGTGTGCCCCAAAAGGTTCGGCATGATCGTTTGATTGTAGGCAATATCCGTGCAGAGGGGAATAGAAATTGGCTGACAGAAGCCGTGTTCGGGAACGGAGATTCCCTTCTCTCCATGATACTGGCCGAAACACGGCTTAATCATCAAACACATAGTCACCAGGACGCACCAAGCAATCCCAGTCCGATCTCCAATCTCCGACGCTGCCATAGTAAAACGAAGCAGGCGACTTTTAAAAAGTTAAGACAATTGCTTTTACCTTGTTCGGGTGCCTTTACTACGCAGATGTTGCGATTATACTTTGTTTGTATAAAACTCTCCTCTATTGCTTCTAACAATCCCGAAATTCCGTTACAAATATTTCGTCCAAACGTCCTTCACGCAATCTTTATTCATGCGCTTTACCTCGGGCTTACATGAGGGTAACAGCTGCATATACGGACCTAAGCCTGGATCGCTTTTTATGGAACAGCGGTGCAAAGTTCTTGGAGATTACACGCGATGTAGTCCCCACTTTAAAACCACTATCATTTCCCCAGCCTACGATGGTTGGGATAATTATCTGAAATCTTTCAAATAAGAGGTTCAGAGTCCTCGTTAAGATTTCAAGGGAAACCGAACAATTCTAGTCGGCGACTCGTGTCCTTTTGAAGATGGCAATTTTTAAGGTTTCAAAACATCATTTTCAGTAATCAAAGTTCAGTATATCAAACCTGTATTTTATACGAGGCTGATTTAGTCCATTCTTGTTTCAAAGCCTCATGTTTAATCCCTTTGAGCTTCTTCTCTTCGTAGAAGCAGCTATTCCTCCGACTGTACCATACCACTTAATACGTGTTACAGTGTTAGGGTGACAGCTTTTGTAAAGAATTTCTTGCTTAATGCATAAAATCCTCGGAGTTGCGACAGAGAGATTTTTAATCTGCGACTATTACAGTGCCCTCAATTAGTACTAGAACTGACTGTAGGTCGCTTCTCTAAACTGCGTTAGAGCTCCGCCCGCAACATCGACTCGGTTCTTTAGAAAGTTTCACTAAAGATACTGAACACGCACAATAACGTTAGGGCGGTTTCCAGGTACCCCTCATTCACAACCTAGAGTATCTCGCCGCGGGGCGCCTGGAAACCACAATTTCCTGACCAATCATATGATTTGTTTTCCTTAGCGCCTTCTCCTTGATTGGATATTATGAGTTAAGGCTAAAGTAGGCGGGGTAATCGGAACTTTTCTTTAAATGTTACTTTTCATCCTTTGCAATTTTATTGTTTGATTTTTAAATGAAGGGTAGGGTCTTTTTCGGAATTGTTGTTTTCCGATGCGTATCCGAAAAATTAGCTGAACACAATAATAAGAGGTCTTACATATTTATAAGATTCTCTGAACTCAGTGACGTGAATGTCACAGAACGAAATATTAATTGCAAAAAAACGAATGCACGGAGCCTATGTAGTTAAAATGACGGAAATTTAAGGCTAGGTATACTGTAGTTTTTGGCTGTCAGGTCACTAATCAAGTACGATGTTTCTGGCAGGTACATCTAAGGAATTCAAAATATAACCTAGACGAAGCTATTTTATCCTTAAGTTTCGGAGAACGTTTATAGCAAGTTCTGGAAAAATTAAAGTTGTACTCACGATTACTACGCCGAACAGATTTTATTTTCACAGGTGGAAATTGAGGATTTGAACTCAATTAACCAAGAAAATCGCGATTCGAAGCGTATACAATGTTTTTGAAAGGATACAAGGAATAGCTAATGGAATAATTGTAATGATCCAGAGACTGTGGCTACGAACTTTTTATACACTTAGGCCTTAAAGTTCAATTATACAGTGTTATCGTCATGACAACCTTTTCTCGTTCGGGATTTGATTTTACCACATGATGTTATGTTTACACTGAAGAGCTGAGAACAACAATTAGCTGTACTGTTTATAGAGGCAATTGGAATAAACCACTAAAACAGCGATGCATGTAATCGTATTACTGAGTAGGAACGTAAAGCGATAACCGCATAGCGCATATAAGTAATAGAGATAAGACCGCCGCCTTTCCTTCTTGTTGAAAACGGAGTATCAATGAATTCCACATACGATTCAACTAAACAAAAAATATTTGAACATAATCCAGAGGAAACGCTTAAGGAGATGTATTACTTTTAAGTTGGCTTGTTCTCCAAATTTATGGCCCTCTGAATACTCCCTCTGCCACTGTATGTCTCCTAAAATATAGTAAGAGGTCCCTTAGAGAACTGCGGCAATAATGGTAATATTTATTACAGTGTTTATGATTGGAAATGTGGAGTGTCCTTTGTAAATCTCTTTTGGCTTCTTATAAGAGCGGTTCTACAAAAAAAACGATGATTCACCTTCATGACATGAACGAAGGGTAAACCATAATTCAGATAGAAGCCTGGAGTTCTGTCTTGGAAAAAGTAGCACTATGGTCGCTCGGAGTGATACTACCGTTTGTTTCCTTAAGTTCTGTGTTGGTATTATTCAGTTCAGACCCGGGGAAATCGCGGACTTCTAATTAATTTTCAGCAATAATTCGCATTGCATTCAGTGTCACCCACCAGATCTACACATCAAGTGGACCGCAGAGTGGGGTATAGTTGAGCATTTCAACCTAGTCGATTCCTCGACAGCTCGTATGCTGGTGACGTAGGCTTGCTATTTGCGTCACTTGTACGTCGTTTTGGACAGAAGCGTCTGCTAAATAAAAATATATGCAAAACATAAATGAACCTTTTTCCTCACGTGCCCAGTGAAATTCCCTCTGATTATTGACAATTACTGAATCACAGTGGGAAAAGTACCCATGCATTATTTCGAAACAGCTTTTAAAACGACCAGAAAATAAGTCGAGTGTTTTGGTTGAATTTAATTTGAGGTACTTTAGGGACTACGTCATGGAGTCTTTATAAGACCATGTGAATGTTACTTTAGCTTTGTTCTACCACCATGCATGCATCGAATACCGTAAAAAAACAGATTCTGGTATCACTCTTCCGTCTCTTCCTAAAGGTTTGAGAAGGTTCATAGCCTGAAGGCGATGAAAAGTCATGCCTGACGTCATTCTGATTCTGACACCCCCCCCCCCACACACACACACACACACACGCACGCACACAGGTAAAATTACTACAGGCCAACGTTAAACAGTTGTAGTAAGTAATTACTACTAATCTTAGTATTGCTCTGCGTAGTTTTTAAGTATTTCATTATATACTCAATATACACAAAGTATTGAGATTGTTTTCTTTTACATTGCTTTGGATAAGATCCAAATGTGTCAATAGTAAATTAATTTTTACAGGAGTATTTAGTGTTGTCCTGTTCTTTGTATCTTGAAACGCTGCATCTTTCTACTTTAGGAACCATGCTTGTGTTTTGTTATCTCCGCTCTTTCTGTTGAACCCTGGCCGTAAATACTGGACTTCTGACGAACGACAGCCGTCCGGTTTGAGGTCGCTGGTACGTAGGCTGCGTCTGCAATCCCACAGAACCACACACCGGAAATCGCTGCCCTGCATACACCACGTGAAGGGCGATTCTCTGTGGAGCGTGATTTAATATGTAGAATGACTTATTTCAAAAACAGGCGTAAAATTCCTCTCTCGATTCTGGAGTGCGTTTTTTAAAATGAATCAGAGTTGAGCCGTAACTCGTCGCACGTCCCCTTCCTATGCAAATAGCAATAGGTAGCAGGAGATGGGTTCCGCTGCGGACTACCCGCAAATCAGTCACGCCGAGCCCGCGATGTTCCGCCCGGAGCTCTCATTCCGATTCTTTATACATCCCGGACCTGCGCTGCGCCGCAGTGATCAACTCCCCCAGGTTTCCTTGGACTCCCGCTTAAAAATTCCCCTCTCTCTTTTTGAAGACGGCTTGAAGTCTAAACGCACGCCCAATACATTTTACACATTTTTCCGTTCATTAAAAACAGATTAGAAATAAGTTTTCTTCAGCTGAAATGACACCCCCCCCCTATAAACTGACAGTGTTTGCACACCCTTCCTACGATCGCTCTTTAAAAGCACCCGGACTGTTAGTATAACGCTGTCGTTCTTACTTGAGCAGGATAAAGTTCATGGTACCATCACATTTGTGCCCTTCTGTCTGGCGCGACACACAATATGGCAAATCCTATAGGCCTACCGTTGCACAAAGCGCTGTACCCCAGCGTTCATTCCCCCAGATGATTGGTCTTAAAATTGTGTATTTTCCTCCAAGTTCTCTTTCCCTTTATTTGATCTTTTTCTGTCATTTTCAAATCTGGCATCTGGGTAGAAATAAACGCGGAATGTATTTTCCGAAATGATTGTGGGTTGTTCAACAGGAGAACGGAGATACAAATGAGGTAGCAAACGTTACAATAACAAGCAAAAAACGCAGGCATGACGAACCTTGTTGTTTACTTTTGCGCAGAGGAAAGTTTTTCCTTTTTGTCAGCGGTTAATTTGAACTCATTAATTATCACGGCAAACTACGTCAAAGCTGGCCAGAAGTTTGCAAACAACACAGCTTTTTAAAACTTCCAGAAATCTAGAAAAAGTGCTAAAAATAAAACCCTTAGAGGATAAATAAGTTAATCCACAACCTGCAAGTAGTATTTGTTTTTTTTAAATTCCCTAAATCTCATTTTAAGAAACGATTTTATTCCTTCTCTTATCAATATTCAGGCCGTTAACCAATTAAGATAGAATTGAATATAACCGATTGATGTCCAGCCGTAATTTTACAGTGAAAGTAGCGATAAAGAGTTAATTAATAATGAAAAGTAATTGAAATAAAATTAACAATGAGGTCTTAAATAACAATTAAATAGCAAACACTCGTGCATTTTAAACCTGATTAGCCACCATTTGCAGGTAGGAATTTGCATGAGTGAAGATCCTGATGGATTCTTCACATTGCCCTAAAACGTCTCCCTCCAGAGCTCATTAAGTATCGGAGCTGATCTGCGCCGGGCTGAGACTTTCAGCAGATGAATATTAGAGGACAGAGTTGTTAAAGTATTTAAAGAAAGACAACTACTTTTTTGTTTTTAACCTTGAGTCTTTTTATTCCTGTGAGCAGCGCAGGAGTAGCATTTGTAGACGTCTGTCATCCTCACCCTCCCTGTTTTTCATTAAGGGAGATTTCGTTATCCTATATTTTGTCAGCCGATTGACCTCTACTGTCAAATCATTTAACAGAGTCAAAAGGTTTTACAATTTATGTGAATGAAAGTTGTCGATATTTATTGTTTCGACCCGCTAAAAGTCAGTTGACTTGACTAGTGTGATTATGCCACTGCTTTCACACGCATATTTAGAAGGATGAACACGTTTTATTATTGGATAATTTAATTTTGTTTCATTAATACTTCCATGCCAGCATTTATCCCTGTAGGGCGAGCACGAGGCGTCGTGACCCCGATGTAACGCCGCATGTCCTCACGATGCTCTGCCATCAAACGCTCGTTTTAGAGAGCGGCCCCTTATCCGTTATTGCATGGCAATCACGAAAAAAATGCATTACAAACAGACGTCTGAGGCATCGTCTGCAGCGGTCTCGGTCCAGCAGAGAGGTGTATTGTGCGTAGTTTAATCAGACTGATTTTTAAAAACTGCTCTTCAACACCAAGAACCAAAATACCCCTCGGATTAAAGAGTTTAGTGATGGAGAGTGCATGCTGGGTTTGCTGGTGTTTTATGACAGAGTCGATGACTATTTAGTTATTGCCTCAGACATGAGGCGTGTCATTGCAAACACATTTTGATTGCCCTGTGCTCTGGGCAGGAATGGGGGGGGAGGCACTGCAGTTTGATTTTTTTTTTTTTTTTTTTTTATCTTGGACTCATCCTCTCAGTATCCAAAAACCATGACTCAGTTGAGCCATGAAGTTTAAAGAGAGATTTTTAAAAGCAATATTTGGACTCTTTAAAGACCCGTACTTTGCTTTTCAGAAGGAAGGGATCTGTTAAACGTTCGAGCTGGGAGCATAAGTGTGTGTGAGTAATTTGTGAAGGAAATAAGAGCTGTTGTGCTTAAGTGCTGGTTACGGACCCAGGATATGAAAGCATGAGCTGGAATCCTGGACCTAGGAGTGTCTGCTGGACTCTGAAGCAAGGTCTCAGTGTGCCCCCACCTACCCCGAAGTGTTTACCTGGGCTGGTTCTAGTCGGCTTCTGACTCTCAAACAGTGATCATGTTCCACAAACAGCTGCATTTGGACCTTTTATTACATGGCAAGGCACACAGACAGGGAAGTCACCAGTGTAATGGCATGTTTTGCAGCAGTGCAAGCAAGGTGGGGACTGCCTAGTGCCAAAGGGTACTGTGCCAGTAAACCTCGCAACAAGGCGAGCTGGATATTATCAGCTTTTCCTGGGACCCTGCGATAAGTGTGAGTAGCTAGCCCTGGGAGACATAATGGCCATCGGAAAACAGTGGTGTGTGGGCATGTACGGTACCAGTCAAAAGTTTGGACACACCTACCTATAGAAATGTTTATAATTTTTTTTGTGTGACTTTTATTGATCCCTGTGGGGAAATTCTCTTTTCGCGTACCCCATCTGGCTCTCTGTAGGTGAGAGCAAGCTGGCAGAGAAGGGTATCCACCCATAGCAGCACCCAGGTAGCTGGGGGCTAAGGGCATTGCTCATGGACCCGCAGACGTGCAGAGGCCAGGCTCAAGCCGGCGACCTTCCGATCACAGACACAGAGGCTTAGTCCACTGAGCCGAAATACTATTGTCTACGTTTTAAAATAATTATAAAGACATCAAAGCTATAAAATAACATGTATGGAATTATGCACTAACCAAAAAAGTATCAAAAAAAAAATAATTGTTGGTGGGAGAGGTAGCTCTGTGGGTTGGGACTCAGAAGGTTTCTGGTTCAAATCTCATGGTTGGCAGAGTGATCCCACCGTCGGACCCTTGAGCAAGGCCCATAACCCCAGTTGCTCCAGGGACTGGCTGACCCTGCTTTCTCAGCTATGCCAGTCATGAGGTGGCCTCCTGGGATGCTTTTCCAGCAGTCCTGAAGGAGGTCCCACATATGCTGAGCTATCATTGGCTGCTTTTCCTTCACTCTCTGGTCAGACTCCTCCAAAACCATCTCTGCTGTGCTTAGGTCAGGTGGTCAGGTCATGTGATATGACGCTCTATCGCTTTCCTTTGTAGGCGGTTCGGCATATCCAAACTATTATAAAATGTTATAAAAACCAGTTATTTTGACGTTGTGGGAACATTTTTTTTTCGATCCCTGCAAGGGGAAACACTTTTTTATACATTATAGATTTTAGAAAATCTGTAAATACCCACAAAGATATAGATACCTAATCTGTGTGTGTGTGTGTGTGTGTGAGAGGGATTGGTCTTGCCTTGATATAGTTAATAGTAAGGAGTGTGTTAATTAAAATTCCAAATGATCTTCACCTGTCCTCAGCTGGAATGCTGTTACTGTTTCCCGCTTCTGGTGGGGTCTGGTCAGTAGTAACCCCCCCACCCCCCCCCCACCCCAACCAACCCATCGCACTCTCTAGGCTCGGAGCCAGTGCCACCCAGAAAAGATGGATTGACAACGGTATTATCATTGACAAATACTGAGTGAGGGGCATTGAAGAACATTGATTGCTCTTGTTTCCACAGTGTGTTGGACTCTCAGGGGGGAACCTTCTCTCTCTCTCACTCTGTCCCTCTCCCTCTGTTAGATGTATCCACTCTCTGAACTCGTATGACCTGGTTTGTGGCCAGTTTGAAGTTCTTCATACTAAATTGTAACCGTTCTTCCCTGCTTGTCCTTTTCAACCGTCTTTCTCTGTATTTTCTGCTCCTTTGAGCTTCTCTCAATCTCCTCTCTTCTCCTTCAGCCTTTGAAGGACAGAGTGAGATTCCAATTTAGCGACTAATGTTTATTAACATTTTTCAGTATGAAGGCCAAATTTTTTAGGACTACATTTTTAAATAATAACGATGCTTGTGAATGATGTCCTGAGACTTATGGAAACCATATCCCTTTCATTATGGGATATTATATTACGACACAGAGGCATCTTTCGTCTGGTTGCTGGACCGGGAATGAGGTTGTCTGCTCATTCATCAGACCCTGTGACCAGCTGTCAGAGGATGCGTCCGACCCTGATAATCCGCTAATTCATCCCGCCTGCCCCCCCCACCTCGCCCACCACCACCCACCCACCCCTCTGGCAGATGTACTTGGAATATAAACATGCCAGACCGCTAACCCAAACAGTGTGGGGCGCCAAGAAACATTTTAGGGGAAATGGTTTAGAAAATCACCAGCGCATCCAAGACAGGGTGCCTGGTGGGATTGTGTGTCTCACCCACACACACACACACATGCGCGCGCGCACAAACTACCACTGGGCATACTGGGCAGCTCTCACACCTGCTAACACTAACACAACAACATTTTTGGTGGTCATACATGTTGGGTTACTGGGGCAAACAGGGAGTGCACCAGTTAGGGTACTGGTCCTGTGAGGGCTTTCTGTAGCAAGATACCCATGCAGTTTAGCAGCTTGGTGATAATAAACATTTGGGAGGTGGTGCAGACAGAGGGTGCGGTGTGTCAGGGAGGCAGTGAGGAAAAGCAGCTTTGCTGGGTGCATGACTGTTGCCTTTTATTCAGTGCGTGACATGACTCAGGCCCTGTCTCTGGGTTAGGAGGATCAGCATGGGGGGCAGGGGTGGAGGGCGGCTGCTCGGGCTGCCATGAACCGTGTTTTCTTAGCTTTGGAGTTTATTAGGAAATATACGGCAGCCCACATGGCCACGGAGCCGCAGACTTCCACGGACGCCGGTCCAGACATCTCCCGGGACGAGCTTTCTCCCATATGGTTTTCTGGCTTTTAACCTGGGCAGCTGAGCAAAATGGCAGATGGAAGGCCGTCCCGAACGTGAATTTGCGGGGTTAAGTGGACCCTGGGGCTGCCCCCACGCAGACCGGAGTCGGATGGGAGTGCTGCAGCCAGCTGGCTCAGATCTGTCCACGGTTTATAGAGCACCTACGGTCCGGGGGGCAGCGGCCGGGCCTCCCCTCGCAGACGGGGAAAGCCGAAAGGAGTCGCAGGATAGGAGGCGCTGAAAGAATGATTTATGCTGCAGAAATATGCTGTATGTACGGCCTGCCGCATACGAGCTGGAAGCTGTGTCTTCGCTCCTTGCGTTTGCTTTGGAAATGTGGTGGGGGACTGCCGGGCAGGGAAGGGGGTGAGGGACAGGAGGGGGTGTCAACCAGCCTTGTGTAAACTAGGCAGTGTGTGGGCGGCCATTTTGGGAGTATCTGGCGGGGGGGGGCACAGCCAAACCAGGGCACTTGAGGGAATTATTTTTGGTGTTTAAACTGGGGGTCCTAGATGGAAGATTAATAAACAGAATGGCTCTGCGGGCAGCTGGGGGGGTGCCATACTGGGTTTAGGCTGTTGGATGTGGCTGTTTTGTGTGTGCTCACGTTCAGTGCTGATTTGCCCACACTGGGGTGGGCATTTAGCTCAGGTGAAGCCCTGGCTGGCTCCTTAATACCCCCCATATGCACTGGCTAGCCAGACCAGAGGCTGTGCAAACAGTCCCTCAGCCCCCAGAGCTCTTCTCGAAGCTAAGAGAAGGTCCAAGTGAAGCTGGACTTGGTGTGCGATTGCCTGTGGGGCGGTTGGATGAGCCAAATGTACCGAATCCGGGGGGGCGGATGGGGGGGTGTCGCTAATGAATCGTCAGACTCTGAAGCCTGGCACCAGGGACCAAAGGTCGCCCTGGTATTTTTTTATTTACCTTGCAGTCTGCACACCATGGATTTTTGCTGAGCTCTTTGCCGCGTTCTTGTGTCCGGGCCACAGCCCATATCGATTCCGCTGCTCGCGGCTCGCGGATATAAGGATGGCAGGGGCCTGGCGTTATGCTACAGATGTGAATAGCTAAGCGTGCCACCTGGATGGTGGATGAATGATGGGAGAGGGAGAGCGATTCTCACTACCCCCTCAGGGGATGGGGTGGGGTGGGGGGGGGTGTGTTTATCTCCTGCAGGAAGTGCCTGTGGTGATCAACCTCAGGGGAGATAAGCAGATGTTGGGGCAAATTGAAAGACCTTCCAGCTACACTGTGTGTGTGTCTGTGTTTGTGTGGTGTGTGTATGTGTGTCCGTGTGTGCATATGTGTGTGTGTGTGTGTGTGTGCACGTGCGTGCGTGTGTGTGTGTATGTGTGGTGTGTGTACACGTGTGTGTGTACGCGTGTGTGTGTGTGCATGTGTGTGTATGTGTGTGTATGTGTATGTGTGTGTATGTGTGTGTGTGTGTGTGTGTGTGTGTGTGTGTGTGTGCATGCACCCTCAGCTATATGGTCTGCCCTCCAGCTCAGCCCCGGCCCTCGGCCTGGTTGAGCTGACTCGCTTTCCCGGACGCCTGGTCCGATCTGGAACCACAGGATGGGTGAAATTAGAGAAGGAAAGAGAGAACAGCGTGGAGGAAGCAGGGGAGAGGAAGGCTCTGCAGCGGAGGGAGAAGATGGAGGGAGCAGGGAGAAGAGAAAGGGGAGGCTCGGAGAGGGTCAGGGGCCTGAGGAGAGCAGCGCCATGCGGCTTAATAAGCTCCCAAGTCTCAAAGACGGTGGATGAAAGGCACTGGAAGTCATTTATATTCTGAGTCAGCCCCCCCCCCCCCCAGCTCATGATTTATTTATCTGGGTCTCTTCCCTCCCCCCTCACCCCGCTGCTCCCTCTCTGTGTTCCCCATTTAACCGTCCCGTAGCTGCCTACCGTGTTCAGTGAGAATCCCCACCATCCCCCTCTGCTTCAGCTCAAGTAAACGCTTTCCTTTGCTTATTTCTGCTCATCATGTGACTCCGTGCGATTCAGAGGGCCCCCCTGTAAACACGCTGACTTCCCGGGGAATTCGGCCCGATCTTACAGAGCCCCCGGGCGAACCTGTGTTTAATTTTAGAAACAGGCACCATTTTGTGTCAAAACCAGCTGAATACGTCCCATACATTGCGCCGGTGTGCGCGTGGAGGTTCGAGAGGGCTGGGCGGGAAGGTCCAACCCAGTCCAGCAGGAAACCTTGAGGTAGCTTTCACTCAACACTAGCCAATTACCAACTGACCGAAAACAGAACAAAATACTCCCCCCGTGCCCCCTGAGGATTGGACTAGCCCACTGCTGGTGTTGTGGGTCTGTGTTTTGTGTTCGGGCCGATATGTAAGGGAAAGAGAAGGGGGGGGCAGTCTGGCCAGTCTGTAAGCTCCTGCAGTAGAAGCCTGGAGCACAGCTCCACAGTTTCCATGACAACAGTCACAGAACTCTGACAGGAATTCATAGCAATGCTTTTCCTACAGATTTTTCGTTCCTCTTCCCTCTGACTGTCCCAGCCTGCCAGTGTCCCCTTTGTTTCCTTTCTTTCTTTTTGTCTTTGACTTCCTCTCTCCATTTTTCTCTTGTTCCATATTTAGCTCCTGTGTTTTTAACTGGACTCAGCTCTGAGAGTTGGAATGCCATCGAAGGTGTACAGACGGCTGGAAATCATCCAGATTCCTCTGACTCCGCACACTGGTCCAGATCTGTGATTGTTTTGTTTTTTTTTTTCGTTCAATCCTGAGTAATTATCTTTTGATTGGTGACTCAATTGAAAATCACAGGTATTATCTTAAACCCCATTGCGCTGCCAAGTCTGGAATTTTACAAGCTGAATCTGAATGTGGTATAATCTACTGTGATTTCTGTGACTTTTGCCAGGGTGTGACGCTTAGTCCTGTTGTTTGTTGCTGCCAATTTCTCTGTGATTACCAACAGGACTGCAGTAGAATGGTTTTAATTAGTGACAAAGTGAACTGGAAACCAAGCAATAGATTTTCAATTGGAAATTAACTTATAAATGCTTCTGTATATGTCTTTTGTTGGGTATTGGACAGGAGTGATGTTCTGTAGAATACAGGGACTTAACACCTCTGAATGTCCCAGAGAGTACCGGCAATTCGTTAATAAACAGACGGCATTCCTAAGCCCTGGTCCAGTGCCGGGTGGCCCTCAAATCTCCTTAAACACATTCCCGGAATTTTCTGCGAGATAGCAGTCTGGATGCCCTGAACCCGCAGTTGTCGCTGACCGTGGGCTGACGGCTCCTCGTTTTGCCGAATTGCAGCTGGCCCATTTGGCACCCGAACGCGAGAGCCAGCCACTGCTAAGCCATGAACCGCGCTCCTGTTGGGTCAGAGGCCTCGATACGAGTCTCTTATGTTGCAGACAGGGTGGCCACGGGTTTTAAGGCACTTTCTGCAGACAACACGATGCGATCCCAAGGGTATTTGGGTCCAGAGTTCTGCCTTAAATTGGGGAGGGCGAGGGGTAAATCTTTTCCCCCTTTGTTAACTTTTCCTAAACACGAATTAATACATGCAAATGAGTCTTATGAGAAATTATGAAGGTGGAGTGAGGCGTGGGTTATTCACAGAACAGCCTGAGGTGATTTTTTTGTGAAATCCGTTACATTAAAGGCGACAGCAACATGGCTAGTTTAGAGGAACGACAGTGGTGGCTTGAATATGAATGTCTGCTGAAGAACTTACCACAGATAATGACAGGGCTTGTCTGGACTGCAAGCATTCGCATTTTCATGTTTAAAAAATGGGTCCTGAAATTCACTTTCATCACACCCTTATACCTAATACATCTTTATATTTAGAGCAAAGTAAAATTTCCTAGACTGGGGCAATGGGATTATCCGACGTCTGGGAGCAGCTAACTTGAAGGGGACAGATATTGAAATTAAATGTGGATTCCCCCCCCCCCATTCCCTAAGCATGGGATTAGTATTGTGTGCTCTGTGAAGTCCTCAATTGTTTTCTAGAGCGGTTCCGGAACTCTGGCAGGCCTCGGAATGCGTTTGCCATCGAGTGCATTCGTTGATGACTTCTCCCTCTGTCTTCAAGGCCTGCCCCCGTCACCCGATAGCCTTTACCACGCAGGACTGATGAGGTGCTCACCGAGGGTGTGGGGGGGGGGGGGGGTTAACTGTTATCTCAAGTTGCTCTCAGAGGCTTCCAATATCGAAGGGGTTTAAGCGGCTGCTAAGCTCTGCAGAAAGAAAAGAGAAATGGATGGTGGAGGGGGATCTAAAGACAATTGACTACTTTTCCTGGGGGATTTGTTACGGGGGGGTCAGCAGGTAGGCAGGGTGGAGGCTGGTGCATTGGCCAGCAGTGTAGTGTAGTAATTATAATTGTAAGTGATGCATGATTCAGATCCTTCGTGGAACGGCAGTATTCCCTTGGGAAGGAAAGGAAAGGCTCTACCTTATGCCGGCTGCTTTGCAGTCCGATCGACCTACTTACAAACCAAAATTTTATTTATGGATGAATCTCTCCTTTGTTTTTAAATGAAAAATCATGCTATGTTTGTATAGAGTTATTAGAGATGACATCCACGCACTGCCATTGCTGAAATAGCTTTATAAAAACGAGCCCTTCTTCTCCTCCAGTGTGAACCGATGCCTGTGCCGCCCCGCCCATCACGTGGCACTTGCTGCTCTGGGCTCCAAACCAGAAGCTTCCATCTCGTCCTGAAGCCTAGTGTCACCAAAAGCGGCCCTCTCACTCTCAGATGCTGATGTCCCTAATTAGGACCAGCGGGAGTCAAACGGGACGGGCGCGGGATTTGTTTTTCTCAGGACACTTTAGCTTTCGTTTCCATTGGACTGTCTTGCAGTGAAGTAATAATTATGCAAATCCCTCTGCTTTGTTTGGGGGATTTTGTTTGTTATAGTGTTTGGCAGCTTATTGGTGGCTGGTTATGTTGTCGTCTTGTGGCTTTAGTGTGAGTTTTAAGATGGAGCGGGGATTCCATCCAATCCTGGCAACCCTATCCCAAGATAACACATGTCCGAAGGATGTATCCCAAATTGTCAACCCAAGCTGAAGATACCATGTACCCAGCAGATCTAATCGTAACCCTAACTACAATGTCCCAAGATAAAACACACCAAATAGACGTATCTCAGCATAGCAAGCCTGGCCCAAGATAACACAAGTCCAGTTCTTTGACAGCCTAACAATCCTGTCTCAGGATAACATGGGTCCAACAGATTCCAACCTGGCAACCGTGAGTCAAAAATACACATTGCTGAACAGCCCTGCCCCAACCTGGCAACCCCGGCTCAAGATAACGCAAGCCAACAGAAGCTATGTGGAAACAAAGAAACACCACTTAAGCAGACACTAGTGTCCATGCAGCTGATAACCTGGTATGTGTTTACATTGTGTGTGGGGGGGGGGCGGCTGTGAAATTCAAAACAGTTGTACAGACAATACTGAGCCACGATGATGTGAGCTGCTGAGAGGAATGTTTGTCAGATGTCACATATAACAGATTACGGCAGGTTGGTATGACCACAGTAGTGTTAGTAAATAAATTAGCTTTTTATTGATATTGTTTACAAACGGACTTGTTCCTTGGTCATTGGAGTATGGTGAGAAATCACACCTTCATTTTCCCTATTAGTTTCCTCACTGATATGTTTGTCTGTCTGTGAGATTTAGCCCAAAGTCACCAAACATTTCCTGGTAAAAGTCAGGGCCTGTCATAGTGTTCTGCCCCCTCCTCACTTTTGATAGAAAATTCAGGGCGAAAAGTGCTTCTGATCAATGCTCGTGGCCCCTTCTGATTGGTAGTAAACCCATTCCTCGGGCGGTTAAGGTTGAAGAATGACCATCCCCGTCCGAAACACTGCCGAGGTTTTAAATTAAATAAAAAGAAATACACGAGTGATGCAAAAAAAGGGAAAAAAATTGTGTTTCAAAGGCTACAGACGCAATAGCCTGTATCATAAAAGAAATAGCTCATTGTCTCCCGTTTGGCCCTGACTGTCCCAGGACAGGAAGGCGGGCTGAAGACGGGCTGCGTGACCCTCCCCAAAACCCCTGCACTAATATCCACACTATACGCTCACACCGTGCAAATGGTTCCCTTTTGTTTGGGCAGAGCTGGGGACCTGAGCCGGGTGGGGGGGGGGGGGCACGGTGCTCCACAGTTATTCTGTCACTTTAAAGTGAAGAAGGAGAACACAGACTCACTGGAGCAGGTGATGGGCAGACGGGGAACTTAAAACCCACTTGTTTTTTGGATTTTTTTTTCCCATGGTGCCCTGTGTGAGAAGAAGAACGGAGGGGGTGAGACTGACGGCCAGAGTCTCCGGAGGCGCCCTAATGATGCAGCCTAGAGCAAGACCTGAATAACTTCAACCAAAATATCCCACGGTAACAGATATGTCAGAATGGTTATCCATGCGTGCCGGATAAAAGCATCTGTTAAGCCCAAAGAAACTGCTGTCCTTCGGCCATTTTGTTGCGTTTTATGTTCATAGCATGTGTTGGGCATTTGAGTCTCCTGGTGGAGTGCCATAGCGTGCCGTCATCAAATGCATTTCGTGCTTCTGAAAACATCATTCGCTTTCCTCTGTGGTTGTTTCGACTGACAACCTGTTGTATATGTGACTGTGACCCTTTCTGATTGGTTCACTGGTCCACTGTTGGGCTGTGTAAGTGTCATCTTCTCCGCTCCCATTCGGCGCTCACTCAATCATCTTGGTTTCCTCCTGATGCAACAGTTTCACCCCAACAACAAGGAGCATATCGCACTTTGAGGGTTATAAGGATTTTTTTTTTTTGCACATTGTTCTTTATGTTTTAAATTTTATATGAAGTTTGCTGATTTAAAAGCTGTCTGGCACACATAGGCAGTCATTGGCTCTGACAATTCATTTGATGAGTTTGAGTTTTCTTTGAAATCTTTAAGAAACTCTTTCTCTTTGGCCTGCCGTTTAAAGTTGGAATGGCAGAGCGAATGTTCACAGAATATTCCAGAAAGCTTAGTGTTCTTATGGAAGAACCCAGGGTTACCTGTTGATTTGCAGTAGGACACGCAGTGTTGATGAATGGATGACCACCTGGTGGACAATGGATCAGGCTCTGATCTTAAGCTCTGGGATCCTTCATCTCTTCCATTCCAGGGTTCCGCTGAGGACCCGGTCCAGTTAATACTTTGAAGGTGAAGCATGGTAGGAGATGAGGGACCCAGAGAAGGTGCTGGGCTTTTCAACACCTCAATTGAACCTTGTCACTTCTGTTACATCCACAGCAGATGGGGGGGGGGTGCTATTTTTACTGCAGTGATGTAACGGAAATGATGCATGGGGGGGGACTCCAGATAGAATGTCAGTGACATGAGGCATGTCAAAGATGCCTGTGGGGCAATGCTTCCTGCCGGGGATTTAACTAGCAACCATCTGGTTACATGCCCCTGTTCTTAATCGTCTAGCTGCTTGTATGGTTGGTCAGTCATGAAGTCACGTCTAGAGCAGACACACCTTATTCAGCTCGCCAGCTGATTGCCAGGCTTAGTAGATGTGTTTGAGCAGGGAAATCTGCAAACTCTGGTGCAGACTGACTCCACAGGACTGGAATTGGGGAACCCAGGGCTATTCAACTCTGGACCTTGATTCCAAATGTAGGCCGTGTTTTCAGTTCTCCAAGGGAGTTTAATAACACTATGTAACAAATTTTTTTTATTTTATTTTATTTTTTAAATTTTATTTTTATTTTGTTCCTGGGTACAAAGTGTGTTTTCCTAACCCGTTATGCCTAAAACAAACAGAAAATAGCTA
>JAAGVU020000099.1:630626-652400 GCA_011763525.2 Mormyrus iriodes | reverse complement strand
CTCGTGTTCTCAGAGGGGTGACACCTTGCAGAGCGCCTCCTCGTGCTCACAAAGGGGTGACACCTTGCAGAGCGCCTCCTCGTGCTCACAAAGGGGTGACACCTTGCATAGTGCCTCCTCGTGCTCTCAGAGGGGTGACACCATGGAGAGTGCCTTCTTGTGCTCACTGAAGGGTAACACTTTGTAGGGTGCCTCCTGACCTCTCACACTGATCCTGCTCAGCCTTACAGGGCCTGAATTAGGCATTTATTTAACAGAGGCCTGATGGGCACACAGCTCTCTGGATGTAGTGAAGAGCATGTACCTGCCATCTGATCACCTCTGATGCTGTTCTTCCCTCTAGTAAGATGCTTACTCGGAGATCTTGGAATTCTGTAGTATCCAATCTCTGTACGAGAGTGTAAACACTTAATGCAGTAAAACCCTAAGTTTTGGGGTCAAGTTCCAAAATCCAAATCACTTCAGAATGCTGGGCCATATGAACTGATTGGTGTGAGTACTTGAAGATTGTATCTGGGGGAAGCGATTGCCTTTGCAGGGGTCAGACAGCAAACGTGCATGTGTGACATGGAGCAGAATGGCGGAGATGAGTCTTCTGAACCTGCCACCTGTCGTTGCTTCATTAAAGAATTTTAGTGCTGAAATGATGCGTTTGCTAAGGAGAAACACTGGGGGGGGAAGAAATAAGCGGCAGAGCCAACAAGAGGCTTTTAATCTCTTGTTGAAATCGGAGTACATTAAAGCCCCCCCCCAGGGCTCCCAGCATCCCCCTCACATACCCCCCTCCATGGACCCCCAGGCGGGTCCCCAACTCCAGTCCTCATTGTACCTTGAATGACCCCCCTCTGCATCTCAAAGAGATTTTCCTGCTGGCTTTCTAAGGAGTGCTAACCTCTCTCCCGCCCTCCTTTGCCCCTCCTTGTCCCCCCTTTGCCCCGTGGGCTCTGAACTTCCAGCGCCCCCCATTCCATTCCCATTCTCTGTCCAATAACGCATTCTGACTGTAACAGTGCAACCCTCCAGCGTGTTTTCACTCATATACAGAATCAAAACAGCATAAATATTAAATCAGATCGCAAGGCATGTGTGACAAATGTGCTCAGAGTCCTTGAGTGATGTGCCCCCCCCACCCCGTCAAAACAAGCCATCTGCATGCAGGTGTCGGGAGCCGAGCGTGCCCCGTTTTTTTCCACACTCGTTGTTTATTTGTGTTTGTTTCCATGGCGATGACAGGGGCAAGGGGAGATTTGAAAAATATACATGGCAAATGTTAGATGTGCCAGGCCTGATGGAAACACACACAAAGAGGCGTGTAAACACCCCATCTACTCTCCATCTACACACTCCACACTCTTCCCCGATGAAAACACCCCTTTACGGTTAAATATGAGTCTGCAAATTTGCCTTTGAAATTGAGAAATCTGCCCCCTACCATATTACACGATTGCATCTTTATTTATTCTCACGAGCTTCATTAAATCCACATGCGAGCAGCAGGAGACCGGCTAACATGTGTGGGTACGTGGGCCCCGCTGTTGAGGTCGGCCTTGACGTGTCACCATATCCGTGGGGAGCAGATTTACAGCTCCAGGGGCGGTTAGCAGGCCACTCCAAAGAACATGGACAACACATCTGTCACCCAGAACCAGTCACCGACTGCCTGCTGATCCCACACGCGTGGCCTGTATCGGAACCACCTTGGCCATGTGCGATGGATCTACCATACATATAGAAAGCAGAGTTGAAGTATTCTGCAAATCCCACCCCACCCCACAGCGGAAGCTGCACTGAGCATTCCTTCAGGGAGAAAAGAGGAGTGAGGATGCAGTTAGGAGCAGAGGAACAGGCACAAAATTCCCAGACAGGGATAATGAGTTCCACTAATTACAAAGTACTCATGGAGTCAGGCCATCACTTAGCTGCCAGCTGACTGGACGGCACTGGCTTTTCTGAGACATGTCACAACACGGGGCCACGGTTCCTGTTCTGTCACACATCCTCCCTACCAAAGCAGGAAGGTGGGCTGACTTAGGTCAATAGCATCACAGTTCCTGGAGGCCTGCCACCACATCACCCCCCACCAGAGCAGGAAAGTGGGCCGACTTAGGTCAATAGCATCACAGTTCCAGGAGGCCTGCCGTGACATCACCCCTCACCAAAGCATGAAGTTGGGCTGGCTTAGAGCAATAGCATCACAGGTCCTGGAGGCCTGCTGCCACATCACCCCAGCTGCCTTTGCTCAGCTGTGTCCAGCAAAGGACATTCCTTGGAGGCTTGTGCAAAGCAGGATCATTGTAAGGAGGTCATCAGGAATGCCCCCTGTGGCTGGCAGGGCAGTGCCTTGCTGTTCTGCTAATCCTTCACCCCAGAACAGGCTCCACATGCCTGGCTACATCTTCCCTTCCTCCCTTACCTTCTTTTGAAGCTCCCCTTTCCTCCATGACCATTAATTTGCATCCCACTTTAGCCAATATGGATTTTTCCATCCATACATCCATCCATCCATCCATCAATCAATCAATGCTTCTTCCTTCCGTCCCCTTGTCAGGCAAACAGGGAATATAGATCATTCAGATTACGTTTCCTAATCAAGTGGTAAACATCATGGTCCCTTTGACAGCTGAACATGTAGCATGGAGGTTACATTCCTATGTGCCATAATTGTCTCTCATTTTCCTTGTGATTTCGTTAGGGTTCCTTCTGTCTACTAGAGCTCAGTGGTCATTAGTGGGGTACGATGGCATACAGTTATATTACTGTTGAAACTGAAGATTCACATCCTCCAAAAGTCACCAAAATCTCTTCCACATACGCAGGCCCTGATCGGCTCTCTAGATAAGCAACCTCATTGCCTTAATGAGATTGCTTATGGAAGGTGGTAGGTGCCAGCGCTCTGGGGAGGGACACTGGACCCCTACGGTGGTATTGGTGGCAGATGCGGTGAGATTACTGGCCGCAAAAATCTGTGGACAGCGACCTCATCCCACTAAGGCATGTCGAGGATGTGTGGAGTGAGCAATCTGGCCCAAAGCTCCCACGGCCCTCCTGCCCCAGCCTGACAGGTTGCGTGCTGATCTGAGATGTTCTCTTGTCTTCCAAACAGCAGCAGCGAATGTTGCCCCAAGGTAGCATTCATTAGCTGGAAGCTTCAACTCCATACTGGTCCTCCTCAGTATTAATTTATCAAAGCAGTGAACCCCCCCAAACACACTTCTGCTGGTCAAAAGCTCCATTCTAATCCTTGTCCTGCCTTTAGGAACAATAGCCCAGCCTTGCTGTGCAGGGCCCCCTACAGTCTGCCTGACGGCAGAGTGAAAGGTAAACACAGATCTACACATCTTGGTGTGTTTGTCCTCCACTGTGAAGGCGCTTTCGAGCCCTCAGAGCCCTGCATCCCCCACAGGGTGAGCTAAGGAAACAAGGTAACGTGTGAGTGTGTGTGTGAGTGTGTGTGTTGGAGAGGGGCAGGTGGAGTTACAGTGTGTGTGTATATTACATTGTGGGGATATTTGGTCCCCACAATATGATAAAAACCTGTTATTTTGATGTTGTGGGAAGCATTTTTTGGTCCCCACAAGGGGAAGCTCAATTTTATAAAAATCTGTGACTGCAGTCAAAAATCTAAAAATATCAAAAGTCTTGTATTTTGTTACTTATGGTTTAGGTTAGGGCTGGGTAGGGGTTACGGTTGGCATTGTTGGAGTCAGGGTTATTCCCATAGAAATGAAGGGAGAGTCCCCACAAAGGTATGAATACAAACGTTTTGTGCAATTTGTAGCTAAGGTGGCGTGGAGCTTGACCGAAGGTCCCGGCCTCAAACCCCTGTAAAGAAACGTCATTTCCCCCTTTGAGGGACAAAAATAAAGCTTCTTACTGTGAATTGCCCCCCTCCCTGGTGAAAAAATCCAGCTGAATAAGTGGATAAAAGTGTTAAAGTGGTCAGCTATGCACATTGCTAAGCTAATAAGTAATGTAATAAAGTGGAAATAGAGAGAGCAGGTGAGCGGGTGGTCATGTGGGTGGGGCGTCAGTCACTCTCGTCGTGGCCGAATGTCGCCCTCACCCGCCGCCTGGCCTGTAATCCCATTAGCGGCTGCCCTCGCCGGTGCACCCACTGCTCCGTGTTGCTCTGCCAGAGAAGGATAACTGGCACTGCTAGGCAACCAGCAGCCCCCCCCCCAATGCACGTCTTACCTGCCCTAGATTGGTACTAATTGCCCCAGTTGGTTTTCTGTGCAGTATGAGAGAGACTGAAAGCTTAGGTAAGTGTAGCTGTCAGTAATTATAGAGGAAGAGACACCATCCTTCCCCCCCCCATCCTGCCCCCCTCCCCTGACCCACCCCCCAAGATGGCATGTTGTCCCAGCCCCAGCAGGCCCTGCCCCCCCACGCGGACATGTGTCATGGTGCTTTACGACACAGTCGTAAATACCTGCCTTGCATCTGCCGCTCTCGTCGTGTGTGTGTGTGTCTGTCCGGTGACCTTTGGCCTCCCCTCGGCCCCCCCTTGAGCTGAGGCATACAGAGGACTCCTTGCTGACCGGCCTCAGGTTGGGGGGAGTTAATCAACGCAGTCATAATGGGAAGAGGGTTGACCCTTCCCAGCTGGACGCTGTGATGCCAAGCTGGGTGTCGAGGACATGCGGGCGGCATGTGGCCCATGGAGGGGAGGTGCTGGCACTGTGCACTGCCTGGGATTCAGGTCACAGGTTCCCAGCAAACTTCAGGGCAGGATGCTGTGTCAGACACTGTGGGTGCCGAATCGCTCTACTTAAATCTGCGTGAGCACTTAAAGCGTGTTGAACAGCATCCATCATAAACACAAAATATGCAGACCACGCCACCTTTAATACCGACGGCTGTGTGCATTACTCACAAGGTAACGAGTGACGTATGAAGGGTGGCACAATGCTGATCATTTGTTTTAAATCCAGGCAGCGTGACGGTGCTTGAAATCGCAGTGTTTTTGATTTTCGTGAAAGTTTCTAAGCAAACACTAGAGACTGACCTTCACCACTAGTAAAGCATCTCACCACATATTTATTTAGCCAAATTCTTTATTCAGAGAGGAGGCTTACGGCTAAGGATGTGCTCAGCAAAGCAGCCTGCTCTGCCCTAACATCACCACAGTGCGGCTCTCCTCGCAGAATCTCTGCAGACCTGACAGCCTTGGCATGTTCAACCTGAAAAACACCAAAAACCTCAGAAGGGGTGGTTATTGGGCTCATACCCACAATTACAATACCCATACGTGCAGCTCTCACCTGATAGCTCCATGGGAGTCCTTTCCAGAGTGAACTCTAGCTGGCCGTAGTTACCAGAAAGAGCCAGCTCCCTGAATCTATTCCCATCAGATACCTGCTTTACAGTGGGGTCTGCCTGCTAATTCATACTTCATGTTAGCAGCCAGAATTCTTAATTAGGACCCCCCCCCCAATTCTCACCACTACCTTCCAGTTTACAAACATTTACCCACCCCCACACTTTCCAGGATAGCCTCAAGATCTCAGTGCATGTTTGCATATGTGCCTTTCAAAAAATGCTGGATGCAGATGAAGATTACCGCCAGCTTACACTGAACGGCGCAATCACTGGGTCACTTGAAATCAACAGCATGCAGGCAAGATGGCATCCTCCCCTGCCGATTGTTTTGATGCTTAGCTAAAGTCTTTTGCAAAGCTGCCAGTTAACGAGGTGGGATATTTCTATGGGGGAATGTCAGGATACCTCGTCCGACGGTGACGTCCCTTATGGGATCGAGTCCTTATGCCTCCCTGGTTTGTGTGAATGCCTGAGAATGTGATGAACACCATATATTTGTATTTTTCACAGTCAGCTTGTTTTCAGATGTTTTCAGGTTATCTGATATGAGATTAAGGAGGTATGCCTGATTATTAGCATTCTTATTAACTGAGATGAAGGACCGACTGTTACCATGGTTATTAACTGATTTGAGATGAAGGGAGCTGGATAACTATTACCTTGTTTATTATTAGATTACAGGTTAAGGGCTTACATTGTCCCGCCTTAGAAAATTGCCATAGTGACATTGCAGTAGGACGAGTCACAGAGTTTTCAAAGGGAGCTGTGAGAGGACAAAGTTAACCAGTAGAGACAACTAACAGTTTCCACAATGTTCTTAATCCCTGGTTTGAGCACGTTTGTGGTACATTCACAGTTAGGAAGCTGTTAGGCCTTAATCTTCAAGTAACATCCAGCACATTCATCTCTCATACTGTCTAGTGTCCTGTACATGCTCAGTTAGAGAGCTCATTGGCTGATCCCACATGCTGCTGGAGACGGTATCAGGCTGCTGCCCCCCTCCCTCCCCCCAAGAGTTTTTGTTTGCTTAGTTGCGTTTGTTTGCAGTCTCTCAGGCAGATGCAGTAGGCATCTATGGCGTCACAGTGCTCCGGGTCTCCAGGTCTCTCAGCTCTGTATATGTGAGCATGTAGGGGGGTGGCTGGGAGGGTGACTTGGCTGTTGCCTTGGCCCCTGGTGCTAAAAATCCATATGTAGCCAGGAAACACAACAGCACGCTAATGTCTGAGTGGAGGGTGTTAAAGATTGGAGGGGGTATGGAGGGGTGGAGGAACCCTGCACTCCGCCCCCAGGTCACTCCACCCCATCAGTGCACCCATCTGGCCCAGAGAGACACGAGGTGTGAAGGACAGACACGACCGTCAGCAGTTCAGAGCCCAATCATATCTCTGCATCTTTTTTTTTTCCACTATTTTCCAGTCCCGGGTTCAGAAAAGTGCTTCTATGAGCTCCAGTGCGAAACAGGTGCTTTATGTCACATGTCGCTGACCTCCGCTTCTATGCACCCTATAACTGCAAAAGGGGCCTTTCTCACTGCTCCCAGCACTGGCCATCAGAATAACAGCTTGGAGCTGACATGTTCATAGCAGAAACAAAGCCATCTGTGGAATGCAGCACAAAGAATTCCCATCATTGTCGGCAGCTCCGAGATGTTTATAATGGAGTATTTAACCCTCAGTGGCTAATACACAAATAGCAATTATGCAGTCTGTAGCAACAGCGGGTTCAGGCGAAGTTCATCCTCAACTGTCTAGTTAACAGCAATGGAAGTTCATGAAGTTATTATACGCATGAAGTTATTTTGGTTTTCATCCAAAGAGAGTTATAATTTTAACTGTAGACATGGATATTACAGGAACAACTGAAGAAAGGTACCACTCTCAAGGGTACGACAGCCGGGTCCCACCCTGGGATTTGTGCCTTATCTGCTGTGTTGCTTGCCCCCTTATCAGAACTGGAGCCCTCTTCCCTGCCCTTTTTACATTCAATATTGAGCAGCTAGGATGGCCCACATATGCTAGCTGTTTCTACACGCTGTCCTGTCCCCTGCATCAGCAGTGCCAACTCTCTCTCCTTTTCCAGCTTAAGCTGGATCCCAGTTCATGGACGTTTGGCTGAAATGGTTCCAGGAGTCGCCTTTTTCTGCCCCAGCTCTATATCTCTCGTCATTCTGTGATACTATACCTTAACCAGGAGTAAAACGTCTTCCCATTGGGAACGACTACAGTCTAAGCTGAACCAACAGCTAGTAAGCCACACCCCCAATGTCCTCGTCTGCCTGTATCTTCTGAGCTGTTTCTGGTTTAGTAAGAGTTTTCTAGAACCACTGTAGTTGGTCACCATGTGTTTAAACTTGGTTATTTTTATATAAAACATCACATACAAGAGGAAGAAAAGGTGTTTAAATTGCAGGCACCCTTTGGTCCCCAGCTAGTTACTGTGGGGGGGTGAATACTGAGGACCCTCCAGGGAGAGGGTTAGTGTGTGCCACAAGGCATTTTTCAGGACCCATTTGCCTGCTTTAGAGTGACTAAAGTGTCGAGATAAAAAAATATGGCAGTGATGTTTTCATACGCACTCTAATCAGGTAACGTCATTAGCCATTTACAGAGCGACTGTTGGGATAATGTGTGACAGTGGGGGAATGGGGGGGGTCACATGGGAATGGCTTGGAAGGGTATGTCTGGCAAGGCTCTGTGAGGATCCAGAAGTGTGTAGAAGATTTATGCCTGGGAGGTGCAGCATATGCCTCAGGTCTGTCCCAGGCTGCCTGTTGCTGAGGCCACAAGCAGGGTCTGAAACTCCATCCAGGGAGCTGGGGGAGGTGAGCTGCGGGTGCTGTCATGCCTATATTTTGGGAACCAGGAAACCAACTAAACAGGTGCATTATGGGTGAGCTATCGAAGACGAGTCGCTCAAGCGTGGAGAGCCACTAGTAGCCTTGAGCCGGGAGGGAAATGGACGATAGGATCGTTAGTTTGTTTAGGTGGCCGAGGAGGTTCATACCGCTATAGCTGAAGATAAAGAGAGCTGAGGAGTGTGGAGCCTCATAGTGGGATATGGTGAAGCTCTAACAAGATCTGGACGATATAATGGAGGAGCATCCTTCAAGATCGGAAAACAGAGGCATAAATCAGAAACTGGGAAACGCAACACGCGCGAGAGGAACACGGAGCCCAGGCTTCCTGCAGAGAATGACGTCCACACCAAAGGCATTTGGTCACTGTTAGGTGACACTGCCCTGTCACCTGTAGGTGTGAAGGGTCATTTATTTGTTATTGGTCTGGAGGTCAAAGTCAGCACCAGTACCCCTGTCACAGCCCTCTGACAGAGGGTTTAGGCGCCCTTATTTGGGCAAGAGATTTGGAAAATCACTGAATAGGTGGCTACTGTAGATTCTTGTCTTAAATGTAAAGTAGATTTCCATTAAAAAAAAAGAAAAATTAACAAATTAATAAAAATGAACTATCTTTCAATCTTATCCAATACTGGGTCATCATAATAACAACAACAACAACAATAATAATAATAATAATAATTATTATTATTATTATTATTATATAAGTGTTCTAGAAAAGTCTTCTATTTTCCACAGGGTCACCCTGCTCGTCCTGCTCTTAGAAGGCCTCTGTTTTGGCAGCCAGTGGCTGTGTCGCTGAGAATACAGTACCCCACTTAACCACCCTACAAGATTCTCTGATGCGGATTCCTACTGGCCAGTGGAGGAACTGCAGCCAGGCGTTTGCCACCTCTGTTTGCCCCCACCACCAAGACAAATGTGAGCGTGTCACTCCAGGGCGGAAGCGTGAATTGGGACGCCGGGGCCGATTTGCAGAGGGGTGTCAGGCCTCCCCTGCTCCTCATAAACAGCCAGAAGGAGGTGTATTGGGAGGGCCCCTAACAGATGCATTTCAAAGCGCGTTCCCGTCAAGCGGCCTGCAGTTTGCTCACTAATCTGAGAGCATAAAAGCTGTAAGCCGCGAACAATAGGCTTCATCAATTAGTGGCACAGAACACACCCCTAAACAAAATAGTCTTAATTTGATTAATTCCCATGATGAATTTAACAGAGGGGTGACACTGATGCAGCCACAGACTGGCCGGAAATGACGTGTCCGTGTCCTTTCCTGCAGCTCAAGCTACACGATGTGCATTTTTAAATCTAGCGATTAATATATAGTTTTTCATTTGCACTAAAGAGATTCCTGCTCTCATGTTAAGAGGAGAGTCATATAACATCATTTTAAAGGCGTCCTTAGATGTTCCTTAACCACTGATGTTGGATGTTATATGTTGGATCTTGTCACAAAATTTATGTGACACTTTATAATATGTTAAGTGTACTTATTGTGAGCAATTCTCCACAACAAATTCCTCAGACACGTTGGGTCGCAGGTGAATCAAGTCTGATTGTGATTCTGCTCCCGTTCTACCGCCATATTACACCTGGATCGTTGGGGAATCTTGGGATTGGAGGAACTGACGCTGGGGAGGTGACCAGGTGATCAAAAGATGTTTGTGTTGGTGGGTCACAGGCGTGAATAGCGGGAGTGGAAGGTGATGTACCTCCCCCCACCCCTCCATAATATGCAATAAATCCTTTCAGCTTTTAGGAATCACTCTGCCTACCCGCTTTCCAGACACAGGTTGTTCTTGCTGCGACTTACAGGCCTGAATGGAGCGATCACCCCTGATTGGATGGTAGCGATGAAACCTGAGGAGTCACCTGACCAGGTGGTTACCATGGCTGTACCTACTGGCTTTGTCAGACTGGGCCCACAGCTATGTTGGTGTGTCATTCATATACGCCACCTACAGGTTAGAGTTAAGTACTCCAGCCACTGTAAAATCACTATGGATTAATGGCGGAATACCATGGGGAAATCAAGAAAACTGCATTTGTGGCTGAACTGTGACCTTCCCCCCTAACTATTTGGCCAGTTAGCGCTGCATCGAGGCAGAGGCAAACCAGGCAGCTGCCTAGGATCAGAGCGAGGGCCCAGACAAAGTCATGGAAAAGAATATGAATAATTACACAGAATTAAAAAAATAAGTAGAAAATAAAACCATCTACATTAAATTAAATTGTTTATGTACAGGCAGAAACACGGCCAGCTCCAGCTACAGGCAGGGTGAGCAGTCGCCTAGGGCCCTGAATTACTGGTGTTGGGGAGATAGTGAATGACTTCTTCATACTCATTGTTTTCTGGGCCTCCCACGTAAAGCTTTGCCTAGGGCCCCTGAGAAGGTGGATCAGGCCTTGTTCCCCATGCTGTCAGCAGGGGGAGCTATGCCAGTCATCCTCATTCTCCTGTGATCACTCTCCACCATCCATGTGGTGGTGTCCTCCCATTTGACGGACAGCAGTCTGGCTCTGTGAGGCCCAGGTCTAGTATCATGCTGCAAAAAACCAACCCCACCCCCCAAAGCTCACATATCACACCTCTCTGTGAATCACTCCAGTCATATTCTTCCACAAATACCCTTCAATATTGTTAATTGGGTTGTAAGGTCTGCTTACATATCCTTATTGTGAAAAAGTTCTCTGCATCCATCAACCGTAATCACTCACCCACTACAGGTGAACTCCCTGCTAGTCAGTTCACATTTTTGTTCCCTCGGTGTTATACCACAGACCTGAGTCTATCCCAGGCATCAGGAAAATCATGGGACACACACAAAATTACACACCAGATACAAATTGGAGACTCCTGAGAAAGCACGGCCTCCTGCTGGAGGGAATCTGCGCTACATGGGGGGCTCACGCCCCGCATAAGGGGGCGGAACTCAAACCTCCAACCACAGAGGTGTGGAGGGCTACTGTGTTACCGTTACTGTATTCAGCCGTATTCAGATTCTTTTATATAAAGCCTTTCCTAGCATAGTTTCCCTGAAGCACTTAACAAACATTTAGCTAGAAATATTGCGCTCAATTTAAATGGGAGTGAAAAAAATTGCCAGCAGGCTGATTCAGCTGAAGGGAGAAAGTGTGTGTGTGTGTGCATGCGTGTGTGTGTGTGTGTGTGTGTGTGTGTGTGCATGCGTGTGTGTGTGCATGTGTATGTGTGCATGCAAGTGTTTGCGTGCGTGTGTGTGTGTGTGTTCGTGTGTGTGTGTGTGTGTGCATGTGTATGTGGACATGTATATATGGGGACATTTTTTCAGTGCCCACAAGACGAGACTGAATTTTATAAAAATACTAAAAATGCCGAACGTCTTGTATTTTGCTTGGTTACTTATGGTTAAGGTTGACATAGCTGGGTTATGCCCATAGAAATGAATGGACAGTCTGTAGAAAGATATAAATACAAATGTGTGTGTGTGTGTGTGTGTGTGTGTGTTTGTGTGTGTGTGTGGGGGGGTTTGTGTGTGTGCTCTCCCTGATCTGTATTGCTACATTAAATATTCCAGCTGGATAATTGGACAAAATCCTCATAGAGATTTAAAGCCTTAGAATGATTATATGATTATGGACACAGTTCCAACAGGCTAAACTGTTTGAGACAGTGTGAAATATGCTTGTTTTTGTTCATTCCAATCCAAGACTGCTATTCAAATAATAACATCTGTTTACTGAACTGTACTCTTTATCGGCAGAATTTTTTGTAATGGAAAAATGATCCATACAACAATTAAATACAACAATTACTTACAAATGAGATTCTCCAGTTGCATACTTGAAGATTTTCTTTTGTGGAGTTACTGGAAGCCAGTTTGAAAATGGCAGAGAGATACAAAAGGATGGTGTGTATGGCTTGGAGACTGAACAAAGACACCCAGCTTGCTTTTATAAAGGAGGAGAGAGCTCACGATAACCTCAGACCGCTGCCAAAGAACGCAGGGAGCCCAACAGATTACAACAGGTCCAGCGTATCAGAAAACTTCAGATATTTGCATCCAGCAGAGGATTTTTTCCTGACTCCACTTGAGATATGAAACAATATTTACATGGAGAGAAGTCAGTTTTCATCAGTGACGGAGTTTGCATGGCTCGTGTAAACCGGGCAAACTATTAATTTTGATTATTTAACAATCCAATTAGAACAGGTTTGCGTAGCCTCCAGTGACACCTGGTGGTGGGTATTTTAATTACAAGATAATTGATAGTTCGTCAAAAGGCAGGAGATCCGGCAGCAGCGGATCAGGGGGTTACGGACGGAATCTCACGGGAAGCAGGCGCTTTGCATGCACAGTCTCAGTATACAATGGCTGTTAAAAACTATGTGAGCAAATTATGGGTAAATAAATAATTTCCTGGGTAGGAGCAGGGCAGGAGGCTGGAGATGGGCATGCCTGTGGGGACTCAATCCCCTGGGACGGGATTACGAGGCCAGGGAAATGGGAGATTACAGGGCACGTTGTAGCTGTGGTTCTGATGCTGGATATTGTGTTACCATAGCCCATCTGTGGTATTTAGAATGTCAATAATGAGTGATCCTCCCCCCTGGGGGGCCCAGGGCTTATCACTTATTATAGACCCATCTCCTTCTGCACTCTTAATGAAGACTGACGGCTCAGACTGGAAAACTGTCGGGGACAAAAACAGGATAAAACCTGAAGGTTTATAAGCAGACGCTTCTTGGTCACTCTTTTACATGAAAACAGTTTTACATACAGGGTTTAAAAAGTGTCTAAAATGAAAAAGTAACAATGAAACATCTATTGGTGTATGTGTGTAATGCAACAGACTGCTGCCGCTGCCAGCCGTACAGGGCCCGCTCTCAGGGCACTGCTGTTCATACGTCTGTTTATCAGTCATGTCTTTCCCTCAGTCTCTCAGCCTCTGTCCCTGAGGCCTGATTGAATGCTGAGGGTGAGTCTCTCTTCCTATGCGTGGCCACCTCTGAGCGAGGCTGCCTTTGTGTGTGTATGCCCTGAGGGAGGCCAGCTGTGTGTGTGCCCTGAGGGAGGCCGCCACTGTGAGCGTGTGCCCTGAGGGAGGCCACCTCTGTATCTGTGTGCCCCTGAGCAAGGCCGACTGTGTGTGCGTCCCGTCCCTCATTCATGCCTCTGTCTCCTGACTCTCTCCTAGTATCATTCATTGCCTCAGATTTACTTGTCTGTCTGTCTTACACTTATATGTTCTCTCTTTATGTCACATTCACTTTCTCTGTCTCCATGTCCCCTTCTTGCTCTCTCTCTGCATCTGTCTTATGTCCGCTCTTCTAGTCTCTGTGTTGGTCTCTCTGTCTTCTGTTCACCCCATCCCTGTCTGTCCATTAATCACCCTCTATCTTCATGTCCCCTTCTCGCTCTCTCTCTCCGTCTTGGATGCCCAGTCACCTTTTCCCTGCCAGCTCAGTGTATCCACCATGACTATTTGATACTAACACTGAGAGCTGCAGAGAGTCTGTTGGGTAGGTTTGGGATGGGGCTCTTGGCCTCTTGCCACACGCACCCTACAGCTATACCATCCCTCCCCCCCAGCTTGGAGAGGAAGCGTCTGTCCCAGGAAGCTGGGTAGAATGCCCCCTGGGGACGAGAAGCTCTTATCGCTTCCCACTGTGCCTCCGACAGCCCAGATGTCCCGAGTCGCCTACAGGCATGGCACGAGGAGGTGGGGAGTGGCACAGTAGGACACGTGTGTTTACACAGCGCAGCCCCCCTCCCCCCCCCGCAGTCAGCTGCAGAGGCCTTGCCGTTTGAGGGGGCGCTGCCGTGCCTTTTGGCCGCCCTTTCCATCAATGATGTTTGTCCTCCATCCCTCGTGAATCTGTGATTATAATATCAGATTCCGGTTGTGTGGGGGGTGAACTGGAACACTGTCATCCTTGTGTGTTTGCGTCCCCGTGTCTGTCTGCATCCCCGTGTCTGTCTGCGTCCCCATGTCTGTCTGCCTACCCGTGTGTGTCTCCGTCCCCATGTCTGTCTGCCTCCCCGTGTGTGTCTCCGTCCCCATGTCTGTCTGCGTCCCCATGTGTGTCTCTGTCCCCGTGTCTGTCTGCGTCCCCATGTGTGTCTCTGTCCCCGTGTCTGTCTGCGTCCCCATGTGTGTCTCTATCCCCGTGGTTGTCTGCGTCCCCGTGTGTGTCTGCATACCTGTTTCCTCACTCTTGTCCTCTGTTACAATGTCCTGTAGTTGCAGAACTGCTCCATTCCCGAAGCTTGAAATGTTCAAGCCGTACACTCCCTAAACGTCTCAGTGGCTGAGTCTCACTCAATCTCTGTGGGGTTAAATTTATGTGTTAAACAGATCAGGGAGTATCTCATGAGTGTAGAGTCAACTGAGTGTGTGTACGTGTCACATAAGATACTACCAGTAGTCAACTCGTACAAATATTTCAGCGGGAATGATGGAGCCAAATCTTTGGCGGGGGGGGGGGCTTTCAATGAAAAAATTTGCTGAGCCGGATTGTTGTTGTCATTTATTCCTATGGGGGTGGCATCCATGCGCATCCCATTACAGCTCAAGCTCTGCTTACCATGGTCAGCAGGCAAGTAGTGTAATTTTTAATGAAGTTAATATTACTAGCTGCTCGCCAAAATACCATGAGAATCCTGATGCTGAGCTTTTGGGACAAAGAAACACCCTAGCTGACTGTGGATTTGGATATTGTGCATGTAGAGAAGCTTAGCAGACCAGCAGCTTCAGCCAAAGCCACCAGTGGGAAACGGAACAGCAGGATTTCAGAGCTTATTAAGTTATCACATGGCCGCGCTCATTTCTGAGGGACTCGGAGGGACAGCGGGCTGGAGCAGGCTGGGCCAAGCCGTCTGGGGTTCTCCGCCGAATATCGGCACTGGGCTCCAAGCCCGTCCACCAGCCGCTCATTGAACGGTTACAGCCAAGCATGAATTTAAGAAGAAACGATGTAATCGAGAGGTAGCTGTGACCGGGTCGGGACAGAGACGTGGGGTCTGGACCAGCTGTCATACTGATCCACACCCGGCATCTGACAAGTGCGTTCGTTTAAATAATCACATTAGGCGCAATTCGATCCCTTCAAAGACGGCTGAATGGGAGCAAATAAGACTGAAGAAAAAGTCAGGGTTGATCGGGGTGAACAAAGGGACCAGGAGAGAATGGGGTGGCTTATTTACAGCCAAGCTCTGGCCCCAAATAACTGCATTCCTAATCTCCCTCAACTGGAACCAATTTGTCTAATAATCCTATTAGGGGCTGGGTCTTCTGGAGAATGAAGACTTCATAGAGACTGGATTAAAACAGGAGAAGAGACGTGCTGGCTGATTGAGTCATTAAATGGAGCGTCTATAGAGATGGGGGGCCTCTCCCTCCAAATGTCCATTCTTGGATCTTCCTTAGTAGGATTTCAGCATCAAGCGAGGCTGGGGATTGTTGCACAAGTGTAGGCCTCAGCGCAGCTGCACTTGGTGTGCCGCGCAGTTTCCTGTGTTGCGTAAGAGATCTTTTTGAGCCGGACCGTACAGCTGTCCCGGGGAGCGACAATGCCGTATTGTGTTTCTCATGGCAGGCAAAGAGTGGGATTTCGAGAAACGTGAAGAATTTCGACTTCTCCTGAACTCCGGCCTGCAGCAGGTGGTCAGCCGGGCCTTCGAGTTGAGGCTCTGTGAGTGTCTGTGGGCTTCTTTAAGAGATAGGGGCCCTGACCTGCCTGTCTGATCTCCCAGCGGGATGGGTCGCAGTGCCTACCTGCTATCTATTATGCTGCTATCAGCTTCCAGGTCCCTGGAAAGCTGGTTGCATTGTTCCACACCTCAGGTCCTTCCTCTCTTACGGTCGGGGAGGGGGGGGGGTAACTAGCGGTCAAGGGGCGAGATGGGACTGGTGACACCCCCGAAACCTAAGAGGCAGAATGAAGAGGCCCAAATCAAACGAAGGCAGGTAGACAAGCCCAGCTTGACTGTCAGTAACAGTCATTGTCAGCATGAACGCAACTGAGGACCTCATTACAGAGTTTTGTCCGTCACACTCGGAAATTAACAGGCGAGCAAGTTCCTGCTAGTTCAGAGAGACGGTCACAGAAGTGTCAGTTCAGTTTATTATTAAGATTTAGCTCACCTTCACGCTGAAAGACTGGGGCAAAGGACTCAGAAGTCAGCTTGCCATCCATTTGCTGTAACTGCTTGTCCTATTCAGGGTCACCGGGGGGTCCAGAGCCTATGGGCACAAGGCAGGGAACAACCCAGGATGGGGCGCCAACCCATCGCAGGACACATTCACACACCGTTTACTCACACAGGCACACCTATGGACATTAACCTCAGCATGTCTGTAGACTGTGGGGTGGGGGGGGGGCACCAGACGACAGGGGGAGGACATGCAAACTCCACACACACGGAGCCAAGGTAGAGTGACGAACGCTGGTCCCAGAGGTGTGAGGCAACAGTGCGAACCACTGCCTCACTGTGTCAGCCTGCCATCATATTATAAAAATCTGTATTGAAAAGATACACTGCCACCTCAAAACAAAACCATCAGATAACAAAAACTGCTACACATGACTTCAAAAACGCATAAATGTGGATACAGATGGGTTAGGCCACTGTACTCAGGTGACGACTCTATCTGTGGCACCAAATATGCGATTGTTGTGTGTGATGTTGGCGAGGCAGGATGCTGATTGGGCCTCCTCTTCCCCATCTGCCAATAGGAAGGGCTCTTCTGCTGCCTCTCAGATAAGCCAGAACAAATATATTATTACCCAGAGAGAACAATTCCAGTGTTTAACTGAAACAAAGGTGCTTTGGCCAAAGGGGACATGGCACAGTTAATTAAAAGACAGAATGTTAACACGGATATGCAAATATATCTCACAATGAAAATGAGAAACATTAAGCAAAGAATTTGGGTTTTATTGACAGCCCGACTTCTGCTGTGGGGTCATGTGAGGTCATGTCCATAGTGGGTGGGGGGTTACCTGCACTTAGTGGGCTGTTTTATCTGCCTGTCTGGAACTAAAAAGGTCATGGGCTTCAGACCTGTCAGTAAAAAGGCCAGCTCTGCTGGGAGGGAAGGAAGGGGGAGATAAGAGAGGCGATGTGGAGAAGCCGCGGTTTAAGAGCCGCTCCAAGAGCCTCGAGACGGGGGGCGGCCGTCCTTCCGGAAGGTTCTCTGAAGTTAGCTGGTCTCTCAGGGGTAGTTTGAGTGGAGGAGTGGCTTTCTGACGGAAAATTGAGGGAAACGGGGGAAAATTAAGGAAGCTGCTGGCCACCCACGCGATTCTTAAGAGGGGAAGTGTATGACATGGTCAAGTGAGCGCATACCGACCAGCCGTATTTTACACGCTTCCACCGAAGGGATAAACAGACAGGGGCGGGATGTCGACAGAGAGATTTTATCACTCCTGTGTTCTGTCTGTCTAAAACGCATGACTTTCCCACAGTCAGTATGCTGATACTCACAGCTGCAGACGTGCATGTGTGTGTGTGTGTGTGTGTATATATATACATGTATGTTATTTTTATTATTAAAGTATCAGAGGTAAAAAAAAGAAGATCAGTGCAGCTGGTTAGTCAGGAACACAAACCGAAACGGGAGACATAAGACTCACTTAATTCACACTTTGTAGGGTTCAGGTTCCCAGAAATAATTTCCTACGTGCCAAATTAAAACATCAGAGCAACAAGCAGTCAAACTGGCATCTCTGGACTGAATTCCCAGAACGCCATCGAGCCTCATTCAGTATTCCCGAGGAAGCTGTCAGGAGATGTGGAACAAAGAGCAGCGTGCAGTGTGTGTGCGTGTGTGTGTGTGTGCGCGTGTGTGCGTGTGTGTGTGTTTGGTCCAGTTATACCTTACGTTGTGGGGACCAATGTAACTTAAGGGGGGGGGGGGTGCTGTGGGAGCTGTACAGCGGTTCAGAGGGTGGGTGGAGGGGGCCCGGTGCTGTGGAAGCTGGGCAGCAGTGGGAGATGGGCAGGGTCAGCTGGGGAACCTTGCAGGTGAGTGCTGATGAATCCCACTAGGGCGAGGGAAGGTACTGAACACATGCTTCTTAATGCCAACTGTACAGGCAGCTCTAACCTGGGCTGGGGGGGGCAATGCCACCCATAATGAGATGCCCTCATGGGACCGTTAGAAGGGGGAATGGAGCTGACCGAAAGCAGGTAGAAACGATGCATTAATCTAGGAGGTGACACAGAAGAGACTGGCTGCCGAATGTATATGTGGAAGGGTGGGGGTGAGAGCAGGTCATGTGACATCAGCTGGGCGGCATGGCTTGCATTCGGGTGGTGTTGGCAGGATCTTGGCTCACTCAGTTAAAAATTCCTCTTGGAGTGGGGAGGTTGGCGGGGGACAGGGGGCTGGGGAGCACAGCATTCCGAAATGGTGAGACGACCCACCCTCCCCCCTCCCCCGACCAACACTTCCTTTCCAGGCAAACATGTTCCTTGTGACCGGAGCGTTACTACAGCAACCTGACTCCTATGTGAGGTAACCATGAACAAGTAAGGGTGACTTCTTCCAAAGCAAAAGTCCGGCAGAGTAATGATGATGGACCTGCACGACCCAGGACTCGAGCTGGAAAGTCCTGACCTCAAATGGGTCACATTCCGAACGCAGGCTTACAGCCAACTGCACTAGGACAATGGGAGGCATCCCAAACAACTTCCTGTTTGTGAAGTGGGTCTGGCTGATGTCAATCGCTGAGACAATAATTAACTTGAAACTGATTAAAATGCTGTTGGTTCCTTTCCCTGTATCGTGTCAGTCGTCACCCCGGTGCAATCCCACGTCACGCTCTGTGGAGGGAGCCGCCATTGCAGGTGCCTTTGACCTTTGGTCCGGTCATGTTGACCACACCCCTCCCGGGGCCTAACAGCTGTTTTAATGAGCCACTGCCCGTCCGGACCGCAGAGCATTCGTCTGCAAGTAAACAGGAGGCCTGATTCTACACGTGTGCGCGCGGCGTGTGTGTCCGCTGAGCCAGCTCCCAGCTGCGACGCGCAGAGCAGCCAGCCTGCCACCTGGGTGACGAAACGTGGTGCAAGCGTGTTCCTTGCGGCGCGGGCGCGCGGTCCCGTTACGGCGCCACCCCGTGCGGCTCTTTGAACTGCAGACAAAGGTGCAGTGCAGGGGCTTGCTTAAGCGCTGGTGACTGAAGTCACTTGTAAAGTGAGTCGAGTGTCTGTTACACGCCGAGTGCAGTTTTTATTCCACACGTCGCATGTGTTGTTTTTCAAAATATAACATTTTCTGATTCCGTGCCCCCCCCCACTTTCTCCCTCCCCCCATTTATTTCCACAAGCAGAAGCGGTACGGTTAGCGGAGTAGAATATATGAATCCACTACATTTATCAGTTTTTCATTCTTGCATCTGTTTTTTTCCCCCCATAAGATGCACAATAAAACAAAGTAAACCAGTAAGGGGGAGAATGGGGGGGTCAGAGAAGAGGGTGGCCTCACTGTCAAGCTTGTCCTCTCCCAGACATGCAGCACTGGGGTAATGAGACCTCGTTAGTCTCCATCTTCTTCTCATTGTCATTCCATCATTATCCTAATTATCCCTGGGTTTCACCTCTCCCAGTATTGAGACTGCGCTGAACATTGGCACAATTAAAATTCAAAGTCTCTCATCCAAGCCCCTGCCCCCCCCCCAAACTCCCCAGCACCCTGCAAACCCTCCATCTAAAAATAATCAGCACAGTAATGATGGTTCATTACTGGGAGTTCCTGGGCCTGCGGAAAGAGCCGCCGTCTGACACTGATCTGGGGTCTGTGCCACCCCGCCTCGTGGATGGTCCCGGCCGCCCGTCACCAGATCTCTGCGGAGACGCGAGAAACGCTGATTAAAGACACAGACATGCTGCTTCTCTCCGCGGGTTGGTCTGAGAGGGCAGGCAGTTCCGTGTGAGAAACAGATGGAGCATGATGTCGATGTGTGGGTTGGTAATTATCACGTTCGGTGCCCATTACTCCTGTGTAGCTGTAAATTAACAGCCATTTTAAACAGAGCTTGCAGGTTCCCATTCAGATCACATAAATGCTGTGTTTACCCGTAAGAATTACTGCTATGCACTGAAAATCTTTGGGGTCTCTACGTTTGGGGTCTCCTCGGACCAGTCTTTGTTTCTGATTTAAAAGCAGTGGATCTGAATTTGGGGGTCTTTGCAGCGTGATACATGTAGATCTGCACCTCAAGGTCATGGGTCACCCCTCCCCCACCTCATGTATGTGGTTATGGGCCTTTCCCAGACTGCGTGCTGTTCTACAGGTCTCATGCTGGTGAAGTCACCGGGTCTGCAGTCACGAGATGGATGGATGGTTTGTTTGGATTGTGCTGATTAGGACCCCACACTGAAAACACTGAAAACTGAGCAGGCAGGGTCTTCTGCCTCTTCTGAGGTCACTGAGGGAGTTGAGAGATTCACGTTTAAAAGCGGGAGTTCGTTATATAAGTAACCCGTGGTGAGACTAGCAGATCTGACTGTATTGATCCTCTGTGCTTTACAACTCAGACGAGACTGTTCCGTAGATGAGAAAGGTTTCTTCTGCCCTACTCAGGTTTACAAGAGCCTGAAAAAATCTATATTTAATTTTTTTATTTTCTTTGTAGACACGGGCCAAAATCTTGTTTTGACAAAAAATGAAAGATTGTAGCTGGTTACCTGCTGGGGCGATTCTGCCCCCAAGTGAATTCTGACCCTGGATATTCTGAACTAAGTCTTTTGTTGTCCTGGATTTAGTTTATTTTTTGGGGGGTGGGGTCAGGAAGCGAGCATTAATAAAACAGAGTTGCCACTACGAGACCTGGGGGGGTGTAAGACGTCACGGGACAAGGCAGGTGAAAAGGAACGCGGAAAGCAGGCCAGACGTCATGGCCACTGCAGCACTGCTGCTGTCTATCCCTGCTTTCATCCCCTCTTCCTTCTCATCTTCTCTCTCCCTCTCTCCATCTCTATCTCTTGCCTCCATCCCCCTCTTTCTCCCTCACCGGATCCCCAGGGATGATGGCATAGAGTAAACGAAGGCCCGCCTCGTTATCACAGAAGAAGCAGGAGCGAAGTAGGGAGAGAGGGAGGCGATTTCAGGGGTCCCCACTGCTCTGACAAATGTGGCCTAATTGGCAGCCGAATGGGGGGACCGCGGGTGGGGGGGGGGGGCAGGCCGACAGGCTGACAAGCAGATGCTCTCGGAAGCGGCGGTAAGCTCAGCTGCATCGCCGCGGGCTGCAAGGCGCCATGACGCCTGTTTACCTGACGCCAGTTTCCTTCATCCCTGCCTTGACAGGCGGTAAACGGAGATGTCACCCAGAGTGAAAACATTTCTTCTGAAAAAAGGAACATCAGGATCAGGTACAACAGCTGTTCCCCACTCTGGAACCTCAAATCACTTATTCTTGACTGGTGAATGTACTATAAAGGTACAACAGCAAATCCCACTTCTGGAACTCTTAACCTCTGCATCCGCACCTCGCCTCTAAGGTTCCCTCAGCACGCTGCACGTTTACTCTGCTCTCCTTCAGTAAAACTCCAAAGTGACGCGATGTTACACACTGAAAACACCCCCCCAACCCCATCAGCAGAGCC
>JAAGVU020000099.1:607741-618280 GCA_011763525.2 Mormyrus iriodes | reverse complement strand
GGGTTCATCCTGCTGTCCTCTCTCTCTAGGGTGGGGTTTGTCCAGCTGGCCTTCCTGATGGGATTCATCCTGCTGTCCTCTCTCTAGGGTGGGGTTTGTCCCACTGTCCCTGCTGATGGGGTTCATCCTGCTGTCCTGTCTCTCTAAGGTGGGGTTTGTCCCGCTGTCTTCTCAGATGGGGTTCATCCTGCTGTCCTCTCTCTCTAGGGTGAGGTTTGTCCAGCTGGCCTTGCTGTTGGAATTCATCCTGCTGTCCTCCCTCTAGTGTGGGGTTTGTCCCACTGTCCCTGCTGATGGGGTTCATCCTGCTGTCCTCTCTCTCTAGGGTGGGGTTTGTCCAGCTGGCCTTCCTGATGGGATTCATCCTGCTGTCTTCTCTCTCTAGGGTGGGGTTTGTCCCACTATCCCTGCTGATGGGGTTCATCCTGCTGTCCTCTCTCTCTAGGGTGGGGTTTGTCCAGCTGGCCTTGCTGATGGGGTTCATCCTGCTGTCCTGTCTCTCTAAGGTGGGGTTTGTCCCGCTGTCTTCTCAGATGGGGTTCATCCTGCTGTCCTCTCTCTAGGGTGGGGTTTGTCCTGCTGTCCTCTCTGATGGGATTCATCCTGCTGTCCTCTCTCTAGGGTGGGGTATGTCCCACTGTCCCTGCTGATGGGGTTCATCCTGCTATCTTCTCTCTCTAGGGTGGGGTTTGTCTCGCTGTCCTCTCTGATGGGGTTAATCCTGTGGTCCTCTCTTTCTAGGGTGGGGTTTGTCCCACTGTCTTCTCATATCCTTGTCCACAAATTACTGGGTTAATTCCACTGTGTACATTCTCTAAGGGGATTAATTTTATACATTTTTCCCTCCAGGTTCACTGTACTGTCCTTTCTCTTATCTCACAGCCCACATTCTTATATGGGGTTTACCCCAGCTTCCTGTCCTGTTCCCTGCTGGGAATGTGACTGTCCACCCTTTAAGGTTGATCTAATCTTGGTACAAAATTGTACCTTAAATAGCAACATAGACAAGATCCAAAACTTCCCCTGAAAAGCACAGAGTAGCAGCATGTCTGCTCTGAAGCCTAAGTCTGCAGCGGAAGCATGCTTTAACAGATCATTGTTTAATTACTTCAGTTGCTTAGCAGATGTTTTTGTTCACCACAACTTAATGTAAACCTTTAATGTGGCTGGAGAACTTCAGTGAAGCACCCAGGTGATTACCCAGCACCCCTGAGCTGTGATTAACAGTCCCCTGCCTCCGCCGCTCCACACTGATGTTTCTCCCCGCTCTTTACCCACCTGCTTTCATTCATCTTCCATGAAGGGGATTTTCAGGCAGAAGCATCCAGGGGTGGCCTTTAGAACTGTCTAATAATCAGTTATGTAGGATTTTTGGTAGAACAAGCGCACGTTTGTAAAGTGCAGGGAGATGCGGTTGGAGACACACGCTACACACATAGACATGCACACACATCCTCTGAGGTGGTTTTAGGCCCTCCTAAGCCTGAGGGCTGCCCTGTTTCCCCCAGAAATCTCAGTCTGGGCCTTATTCAAATCATGTGGGCATCTGGCTCGACAGTATGGCTACTGATCAGCTGGGGTGGGGGAGGCTTACACATGGGTGTCCTGAAGTATAATGTTACTCCTTCTTCAGATATTAACCCCTGACAGTCCTGCGTGAAATAGGCGTCTCCCTCCATTTCCGTGGGCGTGTTTGTCTGCAGTGCAGGGGCGTGGTCTCCGCCCATTCCTTGCCCACCCACGTTCTTGGAGCAGGCCTGGCTGCCTCCTTGCTTCTTAGCCACTTTTTGTTTTTATAGCCAAGCCAGACCTGTTTGAACGGCTCAAATGCATCCCGCTCGGTCAGTGCAGGTGCCAACGGGTCCCTCGCCCACGTCCCTCAGTCTGCCATCCGGATTCCTGCAGTCCGCCAGGAGCCACGTGAAAGCGAGGCCTTGCTCAACTCTTTAATCCCTTTGTTGTTTTTCAGTGGTGCCTGAGGGCCTGTCGGGCTGCCGGAAGGCTTGTTGCTATTGACTTTCACTGAGGAATATCCACCACATGCACTGTCCCCCTTGTCCTGAACATATCTGTTTGTTGTTTTCTTTGGTCCCCTTAACTATGAAAGACCTGAAGGGCAAAATACACCAGCAAATATGAAAACAAAACAGCAAATACAAAAACACAACAACAAATAAGAAAACACGTCAGCAAATACAAAAACACATCAACAAATAAGAAAACACGTCAGCAAATACAAAAACACAACAGCAAATATAAAAACATGCCAGCAAATACAAAAACACAACAGCAAATATGAATTTTTGTATATGCTGGAGTGTTTTCATATTTGCTGTTGGGTCGTTTTTATTTGCTGCTGTATTTTCACATTTGCTGTTGTGTTTGTATTTGCTGGTGTGTTTTCGTATTTGCTGGTGTGTTTTTGTATTTGGTAGTTTGTTTTCGTATTTGCTCATGTGATTTGCCCTTCGGGGCTTCCGTACTTAACCCAAGGCAGACCAGCATAAGTTCTGACCAAGGTGCAGAAACCCAGACATCTGCCATCCTGTTGAATGCAGAAGTCATCTGCCATAGGTGAAGTCAGAATTCCATTCAAACCCTCTAGCTTCTGGAGCAAAGTGAATCAACTGATGAATTCCATCATTCACCTCTAATAGCTAATCACTGTTAGCATAAAATGGATGCCAGTTTCCTCTCTCGATACAGACCGCACCCCCAGAACTCAGTGCCATCTAGCAGCCATTTTGTTTCTGTTTGTTTGCCCATGTGTTCTGAAACCAAAACTGTTGTCTTTTGTTTTATCCGCTCTCCACCATTCATTGAACCTGTACCCCAGTGAGGGTCCCCTTTCCATTCCCCCATCTTCGTGTCACATGGTTTCGCTCGCCATTGATCTGCGATCCGTATGGAATTTTCGAACCAGGGATCTGCACACCGGCCTTGTTTATCAAGCAAAAGATACATTAATCTATTAACACTGACAGACGTTGCCATTTGTTCATAACATGAAATAAATAGATGTGTATTTCTTGGGGCAAGGTAAGTGCCATTTTCTCCGGGGTAAATATCTAGCTGTTACCCTAACCTCTTCCGCTTACGGCCAGATGGCTCTCGCAGCTGTGCGTGAGGGGAGATGTGGATTTTCTGAGCTTTTGGCGAATGAGCCAGGAGGAGTGGGCTGACAGATCGGCAGGCCCAACAAGCTAGGCAGTGCCGGGCCCAATCCGCACGCAAGATCCGGGAAATCTCTTGCTTTGTGTTCAAAAGAACTGACGTGAAGCGAATTCCTTTATTAACTGGATTTTGAACAGACCCTGTCCATCAGAAGAGCCATGGTGTTTGCTTTCAGTGCTGTCCAGAACCACTGACCTGCTCACCGCTTGGACCGGGTGGCACTGGGTGGAATACAGGCTCAGCAAGCGGATGGCTTTGGAAAGAGAGAGTCTGATGCGAAGCCACACCCACAATCTGCTAAGTACTCTGCAAATATTTAGACTTCTTCCTCTTTTCCCTGAAAAACGTTACAGATTATGATTCTTAGCATGTTTTCTTAGCCTGCGGTTGCAGTTTGATTAATTTCCAGTGTAAATCGTTTAGCGAATGTTGTTGTTTACTTTTGTGTATTATTTGCCTGTACAAAGCTTGGGCTTTTCTTGGATTTCAGCCAGAAGATGTCTGGTGAGGCGGAGAGGGAGGTATTGGAAGGCAAGCAGGGCGGCCCGGGCCTGGCTGACCGCATCGCCTGGCATGTCTGACAGTGCCCAAGGCCTCGCGAGGGACTGTTCTGGCGTGGATCGATCCGGCGTGGGCAACGACTGTCAGGAGTCACATGCCACACCAAGCCGCCATGAAGCTTCACTTTCTGGCACTGGGGGATTATGGGAATGGGTGGGTAAGGACAAAAATGAGGTGATGGGGGTGTTTCCTATCCAGGTGAAATCCAGGACCAGGCGCAGATGCACAGCAGCTTTCCCACATGAATTAGCGGCTGGCTGTAGACATATAAGGACAAACTGATGTAGCGAAACCCACGGTAACACTTTCATAACTTACATCGCGGCCATTTGTCTGCTTGGCATGGCATTCACCAGGGTTTGGAAGTTCAAACCTTAAAACCATAAACATCTTAAAATATTTATTTACTGTACACTATTTCATCACCACTAAATCCACATATATGCCAACATCACTCCTTCCTTTGAGACTGTCAGAGATTCGTTCTCAGCACATATATAACTGTGAACGCTGCAGGATTACTGGCCTTCTGTGGCTATAGCAACAGCAAAACATTTATCGCTAATGGGGTGTAAGAAAACAAGATTATGACTGTATCCCTGGTTCCTGTTACAGCAAATGCACATAGGTTCAGATCTGAGCTGCTGACAGCACAGGCTGTTGTAGGGTGGCGAAGTGCCCAGTGAGGAGAACAAGGGAACATACAGGGTAGCCTGTACATCTGACATGACATCCTTCCACAAGGGGTTCCACCCTGCAACACTCTTACCGGCATCCTGCCATGGGAGCAAACCAGAAACGCTAGGAATGTCAGAGTTTTTAGTCGTATTTGAACATAGATCCAGAAAGACGTGATGCGTTCCTGATTTATTCTGTCTGAGCAAATAAAATATAACAAATTGTGACTGATCGTCTAAGACCCTGTCTCTAAGCTGTGGATCTCAAAGGGTGAGTACAGTTAATGGGGGGGAGCAGCCACGATGGTTAAAAACACTAGCGTGTAGGTTGTAACCTCACAGACTAAGAGCACGTATCCTTCAGCCAAGTTGATTTCTACTAAACTATCTAAAATGGTTTAAAAATATAATTTAGTTTGGATAATAATGTTAGCTGCTTCACAACATGATGATAATTGCAATTAAACTCATAATCATTTTTGCAAACTTGCCGAACACTGCTGTGTAGAGTGGCACACAGCTCCCTGTGAAACCATCTGTAATGCTTGCTCTCCTCCTGAGAAACGTGTGAGCCCGCAGCGTTACAGCCATGCTTCCCCTGTTTCCCAGCAGACTGGCCTATCCCTCAGGGATTCTTCCAAAATCAGGCCAATGCAGCCACACACCACAGGGTTTGCTCTTTGCTGCCTCATTCTGTTTTATGCTGCCATCTGGTGGTGGGGAGAGTTAGCAGCGCACACTGATTGGCTACTGTCTTTATATGGTTAATAAATATGGATTGGAAGCTTTTTATATATCTATCATTTCAAAACCCTACAAGAATATATTTTGCCATGCAGGCATGTATGTGATTACAGAAGGGTCATAACAAACATTTGGTAGTTGTGATATCAGGGGTCGTTACTAGCCAGTGTAGAGTGAGCTACACACCATTATCCCTGCACATTAGTATTCAAACACTGATGTAAAGCCACAGCATATGAAAGCAGGAATCTAGACTTAAGGACTGATTAGATCCAAACTATGACCTGACTATGAGAAATCCTCGAATTACACGGAGCCTGAGGCTTGGGTATCATTCCTGCCTCAGTATGAAGCCAGGAAGATCAGCTCTACCTGATAACGTATCTGATGATGTTGGATTAATTGCTAAAACTATGGCTTCCTAAGGAAGAGGAGCGCCTTCATCCTGTAGGGTCTGCAACGGGTGTGTCTTCACTTTCCATCTGTTGTGACCACCTTGCTGAACCAAGGCCTGAATGTTCTGGAAAGATCTAGCAGGTGACAGGTGAGAACGTTGGGAGTGTTTTAGCAGGTGTGAGGTCACATGTTCTGTGAGGTACTGATTTGAGCTCTATTGCTGTAGGCATGCCGCCCACATTACAGTCCAACCTGGGCCGGGGGGGGGGGGGTTACTATTACTTCAAATATGGAAACACAAGCAGAGCTGTAGCCCAGAACTATTTAACTTGAAGAGTTCTGTCAAAATCCTGTTATATAAATATGTAAGATGTGTGGATTTGTGTTAGATAAATCCACTGAGCAAATGAATAATAGTCTGTAGTCTGTCAACTGCAGGTATGCCTCGCTGTACAGTGAAAAATAATAATCTCTAGGTTAATCTTTAGAACATAGTCAACTTCTAAGAGTCAATCCCCAGTTTGACAAAGAGAAGCCTGTAGTTCAGCCTGCATAGTTTTGGTTCACAGAGACATCATACCCTAAACCTCAGGAGCTCCTGGGAGGAACTGAGGAGACCTTTCCAACCGTGATTAATAAGTGTTCGAGTAGGCGTGTTTCCAGGGGCATTTATTTGCACGCATGTTTGCACAATCCTGCCAGCCAGGGCAGACAGCTCTCTGTCCTTTCGGCATCCCAGAATTCGTTTCCAGTGTACGGTCGAGCTCTTACAGGAAATCTATGAAGGCTTGCTGTCTACCGGCCAAGGAAAACACAAAGCCTTCACTGGACGGGCACACCTATGTGTGGCGCCCTCTACTGGAAACCTGTTGTCAAGTGCCGTTTTGTTTTTACTGAAACACGCGCTACTACTTTGTAGGTATCGCAGATGGTGTGTGAGTGGATCCCCGACTCGGGGGTTTTGTTAAATTATTCGCTCCCCCCGCCCCCGATCCATAATCCCCTGTCTCCCATCTCCATATTTGGAATGCCGGACTCTCTCACATACCTGCATCTGCTGCTTCAGCTGTGTGAATCGTGGGGTCAGGAAAGGTACTTGATCATGAAATGCTGCATGTCCTTTAACCCTTTGTTTTTTTTTGTTGGTGCCTTTGTTCTTAGCTGCTGGATGGTGAGGTTTGGGTGGGGGGGGGACTGATCCCCTCCCCGAATAAGCTGGGCCTTCCTCCATACACATGCAGATCAGCCAGGTCACACACTATGATCAAAACCCAGGAGGGCATTGGGGGTGGGGGCCCCGGGCATGTGGGCTTCAGTGTCGCTAAGACAGGAGAGGAGACGTTCAAATAGCTGAAGCGTGTCATTTTCAGCTGTGTAAGTATCTGCTAAGCTAAAATTACGCTATCAGAAATCCATCCATCCGTGTAGTAGAGGGGGCGGAGGGTGGACACCCCCTTGGACGTGATGCCAATCCCATCATAGGTGTGCGTTAATAATAATTATGATGTTTACCAGCCGTATCACATACTGTTCTGTGGATGGACTTACTGTGAAATGGCTGTTTGCAATGGAGTGAAAAACTCATGATTATGTTCAACGCCCAGAGTCATGGAGCCGTGGTGACTGGGAGGCCGAGACCCCAGCGAGCTGGTGTGTTTGGGAAGTCATGTTTTAATGCCTGTTCCTGTTAACAGGCCTGCAAACAGAAAATCAGCACGCCGACGTGCTCCGTAACCCAGGCCAGACGCAGCAGGAATCACAGCCCCGTGAGTAATTACTACTTAATGACGCCTGATGCGTGATGTGAAGAGCGGCTAAGAGGCAGTTTGACCTGTCAAGTCGTTACCCTGCGTGTGACACGCAGGGTCCAGGAGACCCAGCAGCACATTCACACAGCTTAACCTCAAACATTCACATTTATATGTTACACGTGTCATTCATATTTATTTATTCTGTAACATTTGCATATATACACTGCATGTCCTGCTTTCTCTTCTAACCCTGTGCTCTATCTATCTATCTATCTATCTATCTATCTATCTATCTATCCAGTCTCATAAGGTCCACCAGCTCTCAGTCTGCTTCTTGGGGTAACAGTCGTTTTTGCAGCAGCTCAGATCTAAGGCTCACACATTGACCCTTTTCCATCATTCATCGAAAAGACTCGTGTCCAAATCTCATTCACGAAGAGGAAGGTGCCTGACCCTCCCTCCGCTAGGTGAAAGTTCAGAAATGAAACCAGGAGCTGAGATGTTCAATAAAAAAGAAAAACAGATTCAAGGCAGATCCATCAAAAGGGGCATCCATGAAAGGGAGCCTTCAGACTAAGACTCACCCCTCTGATAATTAAACAACATAGCGTTTCAAGGTGGAGTAATGAAATTGGCCATCCCATGCAAAACATTAAACAATGTAACTGAATATTTATACAAAAGCTATTAGAAAAAACTACTACTGCTAAATGTTATAATCTTATTAATTCTAAAAAGATATAAATAAAAAATCTATATCTGAAATACATATTTAAATCTAAATATATATAAAAGATATAATTATATCTTCTGATAGTAAATTTGTTTTTGCTCATTTGTTCATTGCTTTGCATTGAGTGTGTGATATTCGCACACTGTTTACACTGCAAGCTGCAGACAGTACATTCACATTCTGCACTTGCACTACCTCTGACACTAATAGCTATCCCAGCTACTGATGCACATTGAGTATTATTCCAATTATATATTATATAATATATACTATAATATATATTATATTGGATTATTCCAATACCTAGCTATCCATCCATCCATCCATCATCCATCTAATATTTGTTGCTATGCATCCATGTGTCGAGTGATTCTTCACTGAGCAGTGCTGAAATTGCCTTTAATGCAGAAAGTGCCCTTCAATGCTCCTATTACACCTGAAGATGGAGACAGACAGAGTCCCAGACACTTTAACTGGGCCACCTTGGGGATGGAGGTCACACTCGGAGGGCCAGCCTCACGCTCGGAGGTAATGGCGAAGACTGTAACAGCTGGAGGACCTGCATGAGTCTCAGAGCCATACAGAAACGGAAAATCAGAGAAGGACGGGCAGACGGCATCTCGGGGTAACAGCGGTAGCTGGTTCTGGGCGGAAAAGTGACAATTCCACTTTGGGTCCCCTGTGAGGGGTCAGGCCTGTAAATCAGAGGGCGACTGCTTGGTCACATGCAGCCCCGTCTGCCTGACCAAGGGGGTCTCCCATTTCGGGGCCCCTCTCATATCCCCCCACCCCCCGCTTTCATCCACGCACCTGTTCCCAATTTCCCGGCAGGACTGGATAGCAGCAGGGGGTCCCCCTGACACGGCTGTCGGATTCCGTCAGGAAGCGAGGGCTCTCCGAAAGTCCCCCTCCCCACCTTACGCACACAAGCACAGCACAGCTGGTCTCTGCGCTCCGCCCTCAGCTGCGGTTGAGCCTGGATGGGGTGGCAATCAGTCGAATGCCCCAGACACCCCCGCCCCTTCCCAGTGCACATGTCGGACCAATTAATCCCCCGGCTGCCGTGCCTCCCGGCCCCCCCACCCCGCTTGGAAGCCCTTTCTCTAGCCCCCTTACAGACAGGGCTCTGTTGAGATCTACCCCACCCCCCCACACTCGACCCCTAACAGCAGCCCCATCAGCCGCCTCAGCCCGTCACTCGTGTTTAGGAGAACAAACTTTGCCTTTGATCACAGTCCTGCTGCTTGGACGTTTGGACAAAAATTTGACCTGAGAAAATAAAGAGGAACGGCTCTTTTAGCACAGCCGCCACCCCAGGACCTAAACATATAAACACTGCGTTACTGAAATGATGAGCACAAGAAAAAAAAAAAAAGCGTACTTGTGCTCTCTGAGCTCCGGAGGGTAACCGGTTCTGACCCTGTGCTGGTGGGTGAGTTGCGTTCGCTGTGTGAGGCTCTGAACCCTCATTTTATAAAGGTGGTGTGAACAAGGGCCTGCTTTGTGCAGCCTCCTGCGTAATGCAGCCCCATCTCGGGGCTCAGGGGCCTTAGGAGTGGAGGAAGTGAGCTACGTGTAGGGGCAGCGTGCTGTGGAGGCCTCTGTAGTGTGCAGGAGTCTGCGCTTGGATGCTAAACGCTGATAAACATGCAGACATTTTGTTTCTCCTGAATAGTTCAACTTACCCTCCCCCCAGGATAGTACATTGTCACTTTAGCTCTGAGTAGACAATTATGTACCATCTCAGTCTCTTACTTTGAAGGGTAATACAGGAGAACAAGCCCCCCCCCATGCCTTTGCCCCCCATTTCAACAATGGTACAGTCCGCTTTCAGAGTCACTGAGGGAGGCACAGCAGGTCACACGCTCATTTTCGGGGGTTCCGAGGAAGTTACAGGAGCCTCCAGCTTTCCCATCAGTGAAGTCCTTTGCCTTAAGACGCTAATCCTCAGTGGCTCCCTGAGCAGTAACTGACGGGCGCCAGCAGAGTGAGCCTTGGCACAGCTGCAGAAATGGCACTTAATGCCTCTATGGTGGCCGGACTGTACTGAAAACTCTCTGACAGGCCGAACTCCACCTCCGCCATCCAGGAAAATGCCGTCCTGATAAAACCCTTCACAAAACTTCATAACCTGTCAGAAACAGCATGTCCGCATCTGTACGTCCTGGATAGCGAAAGTTCGACCCGGCGCTCCTTACCATGTATACAGTGGTTTGTACATAAACCCTGCATGTACCAGCTTCTGGTTAAAGTGCTCAAGCCACTTGAGCCAACAAACATAAACACACAGTAAACGCTGAATAGAGTACTTCTGATCGTATGTTTATATGGAACAAAATCTGCATTATGGTGAGCAGCGGATATTCAGCGCTATCTGGCGCCCCCTGGTGTTCACTCATTGAGCGTCCTATTCAAAATACAGTAATACCTCGTCATACGTCGATTTTTGTCACGCCGAATTCGACTTTATGTCAGTTCTTTGCTAAAAAAATATGGAAAAAAA
>JAAGVU020000099.1:576822-598544 GCA_011763525.2 Mormyrus iriodes | reverse complement strand
ATCATCCCTGCTCTCTCTATGGCCCTGAGTCATCATCCCTGCTCTCTCTATGGCCCTGAGTCATCATCCCTGCTCTCTCTATGGCCCTGAGTCATCATCCCTGCTCTCTCTATGGCCCTGAGTCATCATCCCCGCTCTCTCTATGGCCCTGAGTCATCATCCCTGCTCTCTCTATGGTTCTCAATGATGGTTAAAATGCATTGTTAATAATTAGAGGTTCGTTTTTCTTTAAAGAAACCGCAAGGACCGATCCTCTTTTGTACATTTAAAATTATCGGTTTTTGAGTTTCATTTGACTTATAAATCATCAACTTACAGTCAGCAGAAAGTCCCTAAAATGGGCTGTAGATGTGGCTGAGGGACACTTTGCGTCCTCGAGTGTGCGTCCGTCCTGCTCCACAGCATGCTCCTGTTTACAATATGACTCGTTGTTGAGAGATTATGATAAGCGGCTGGAGCATAATCCAGCCTCCTCACCAAGCTGATTTGGCTGGTGGGTTTCCAGATACGAGGAAGGAGAAATCCCACTGTTCACAGTCCCAGAAAAATGAAGTTCTCTGACCTCACATGGCCGTCTGTGCAGATGCCTTTGAGGAGTATCCAGCCTGCCTGGGTGGTCCCAGCTACCGTTTGGACGCCACACCCCACTGCTTCCTGGGTCACTGGGGGTTGAGCTGTTCTGTACCTACCACCTCTCCCCGGGCACAGATGGGCCTCATTGGGGGTGGGGTGCACTTTGTAGGTTGATAGTGTTTGTATCTCTGCATTCGTTACTGGACCATGATCTGAAATGCCCCAGCATTGAGCTGAACAAACATTTTCGCTCTGAGTGCAATATTTCCTCCCTTGGACACCCGTTTGGTTTTGCGTGTGCGTGTACGTGATGTTTGGCTGTAAGGTACAAAGTGCTTTTATTCTCCCATGACTCTTGGAAGCAAAGTAGCTGTTGCTTTAAGTCCCACTCTGCTTTATTCCCTGCACAGGACCGTACCATGTCTCACTTGTCTCATGTGTCATTCGATCTTCATCAGTGTCCCCCCGCCTTCTCCGGAAGATGGGCCGGTCCCGGGTCCCGGCCGTGGCTCTGACTCCCGCTGCCGTCCCAGAGTCCGAGCAGCATCTCCCCTCCCTGCACACGGAGGTGTGGAGCTGGGGCCGCGGGAAGGAGGGCCAGCTGGGTCATGGGGACATCCTGCCCAGGTGAGTCCCCGGTGTGGGGCTCCTAATACCCCCTGTGGTCCTGGAGGTGATGGTGACGGCTCCCTAAAGGGCCCCTTCAGGAATCCCCCCCCCTTTGTTAGCTGATAAAAATATATAAATCTGTTCAGAATTATTTAATGGTAATAGGTGACTGAAAACACAACCATTCTCACCAAGTGCTCGGAGAACCTCTATCTTTCTGTTTTTTATTTTTCACCAATTTGCCAGTAAGGCCTGTGAGAGAATTTTTTGCACTTTGTTTGACATAATCTTAGAATTAAAAAATGTTAAACTAAAGTTTTTTTTTTTACATATTAAATAATCATAATTTAGAAATAAAAGCTGCCTTTATCATGCATGAAATGCATATGAAATGAAAAGTGACTCACTAGTGGCCATATAATGAACTGAACCGGATTAACAAGCCCCCCCTCCATCTGCAGATTGCAGCCGCTGTGCATCAAGAGCCTGGGGAGCAAGGAGGTGGTGCGGGTGGCCGCGGGGGCCCACCACTCGCTGGCGCTGACCGCCCAGTCACAGGTATTCTCTTGTGGTGGGGGGTGCTGCGAGTGGCCTCTGCTGTGATGGAGGGTTGGATGCTGACCTGCCGGTCTTCTGCAGGTTTATTCCTGGGGCTGCAACACCTCTGGTCAGCTGGGTCACATGGACTCTCCCAGCACCATCCCCCGGCTGGCCAAGGTGGGCGTCGGGCTGCCTGCCACTGCCCTTCTCCCATTGTGCCGCTTGGCTCAGGGCCGTAGCTGCAGGCCGCCGGGACCAGAGACGCCGATCCACTTTACGCTCACTATGACTAGCCATTAACCCCATTCTGTGTTCATTTGTTTAGTGTGTATTTCGCATATTTTAAACTGATATTTTTGGAAAGAAACCTGAACAGGATGGTGGAGTATAATTGTGCTAGTATGTGTCTGTCTGTCTGTCTGCTTGTTTGCTTGTTGTGTATCTGTTATCGTTCCAATACACAATGGACACCCCATGGCTATAAGTGTGAGGTCTATGACTCTGGCATGAAGGGCTAGCATGTCTAACTAGGGAAGATGTCATTAGGGCCACAGTCAGCCAGTGTTTCGCTTATGTGCGTCAGTAAATGAACACGGTCATCATGTTTGACTGTTTGTCCTCTATGGCCTCCTGTAGATGTCGGAGGGGATCCGCGTTTGGGACGTGGCTGCGGGGCAGCAGCATACGGTTCTCCTGGCCGATGGAGATTGCTTCCAGCCCATCCTCTACTACAGTGGGCGGCAAGTGCGGGAGGGGGCTCCTGGCAGCCCCCAGGCTGAGAGTGGAGGTTACACCCAGCAACCAGTCCTCCTGCCTTTCTGCATGAATGTAAGTTAATGTTGGCAGGTTGGCTTTTGGCTGCTATCAGCTATGAATTAGCATTAGCTTTAGCCTCAGGTGCAACGATGGTACCTCTTACCAGCTATCAGTTGTGAATTAGCTTTAGCTTTAACTTCAGCTGCAATGATGGTACCTCCTAGATGTTTTTAGCTGTGAATTAAAATTAGCTTTAAAATTAGGTATAAGGATGGTGAACGATAGGTAGTTATGAATTAGTTTTGGCCGCGACGACTGTTCTTACTCTCTGGTATTTATGAATTAGTGATGTGAAATATGACACCAGCATGCTTCCCCACCCCCCTGCATCCGTAGCTGGGCTATGTGAGCAGTGTGTTTGCTGGGGGGCAGAGCTGTCTGGCTCTGGCAGACCGGAACGTGATGGGCTTCATCGCCAGCCTCCACGAGCTGGCTGCCGCTGAGCGGAAGTTCTACTGCCGGCTGTGCAATATGAAGGGCCAGATACTTCGCCCCCTGCTGGCTCTGGGTAAGAAGTACACACTAAACTCTCAGGGAAGAGGAACAGAAGGGTGATGTGAGTGCAGAGTAGGTGGGAACAGCAATGCAGAGAGGAACCGGTACTTTTTGTTCTTATGTTTTGATGTGGGACCAAGCAAAGTATCAGTATTTTGAGGAATTTTGGTTTCTACCGCTTAATCCTAAGTAGTCTTAGAAAATATGGGTAAAACGGGTTATACTAAAAAAACTAATGCAAACAACACCAGGGTCCTTTGCCCTTTTTGAGGCTGACTCCCCCTTTCCCGTTTCCTTTTGCAGAGAGCCTGGCCACCTCCCTTGGCCCCGCCTCCGTCCAACTGTTCCAGGCCCTGGCCACTCACTTCAGCCGCCTGTGTCACTTGACGGGCCGCCACGCCGCCTCACTCACTGCGTTCCTGCGCTCCAGCCGTGACCGTGATGTGCGTGGTCTAGCCATGCTGGAACACGCTGCCGTCTTTCTGGACGCCTACAAAGAGCAAGTATACTGTCCGGGCCTGGGAGCCCGACAGGGCCGGCTGTTTGTCACACTCTGGGCTTGTCTGAACCCCACAGAGGAGCTCAACAATTAGCCTTTTTTCTCGGTGCTCTGCGTGGGGGGAATGCATGCCTGTGTGTGCGCGCATGTAGGCAAGTGTGTGTGTGCGTGTGCAAATGTGCCCTGCGATGGACTTGCCCTCTCTAGGGTGTATCCCAGCCTTATACCCTATACCAGTTTCCCAAACCCAGTCTTCAGGGATCTCCAGACAGTCCATATTTTTGCTCCTTCCCAGCTCTCAGCACACCTGAAAAAATTGATCAGGCAAGGACATACCTCTGCATATTCTAGTTTGAGAACCACTGAGCTGACCTAAACTGCCTCCTCGTGGCCATAGTCTGCGGTTACGGGTGTCCAATACCGTGATGTTTCTGAACCTGTTTCATGTTCTACAGGTACTGCGGCTCAGTGGGGAACTTCTTAGTGATGGGTGGCTTCCAGGCATTGCTGAAGCCATCTCTGTGAGTACCCCCACGCCCAGTCCCACCCCCCACGTTCCAATTAGCAGGTGTAACCCAGCCTCCTTCTTTCCTCTTTGATGTTGCCAGGGAGGCCTTCGGGAAAGGCTTGGAGGCACTGCAGCGGCTAGCGGAGTCCGGCGAGGAGAGCTCTCCCCCGAATGACCTCCCGGTGGCGCTGTTTTACATGCCCGCGCGACACCTGCACGAATATGGTCGGCTACTCCTGAAGCTAGCCACCTGCTTCGAGGTGGTGCGTATGCAAGGAGCTGGGGTCTCTGCTGGGGTCTCCGTTAGGGCCCCTGTTGGGGTCCCTATTAGGATCACGGTGCCCAGTTTGTTTGAACACAGCTGAATGTAAATGCAAGACATTCTGACACACAGAACACTGTCCGTCTGTAGAGAGATGCAGGAACGTGGCACCGTGTAAAAAGCTGACCATAATAGTGCAGCAGGTGTCTCCTCACCTCTCCAAATGCCTCCCTGTCTTTCCCAGAGTTCCCTGGAATACCAGAAGCTTCAAGACGGCTGCTCCAAGTACGAGGCGCTGGCCCTCCTTCTGAAGAGGAGACGGAAGGAAGCCGAGTACACCTTCCATTTTTGGAAGAGTTTCCCTGGAAAGATGACCGTAAGGACCGATCTGCTTCTGATGTGTGAAAGTGTGTGTGCGTTTCCTTATAGATGTTGACCGGCATTCAAGTTTCCTCACCCTCTGCATAGCTTTGGTACGTTTAGTACGCTTGCTGATTATACCACTCCATAAAAACTGAGTTACATCCTGCCCCACCCCCCGCCGGCCCTCACCTCCCTTCCCAGGATTCCCTGCGGAAGCCGTCACGGCGGCTGGTGTGCGAGAGCAGCAACAAGGCGCTGACGCTGCAGAACGCTGGCCGGTTCTCCGTCAACTGGTTTATCCTCTTTAACGACGCGCTAGTACACGCTCAGGTGAGAGAGCCACAAGGGGGCGCTGTGGAAGCAGAACTGTAAGGGGGGGGGGGGTCCAGGAAGTACAGATGATTCTTTGTCTGTGTGGCTTGCAGCTTCTGATGCTCTCCAGCGCAGCTGTATGACTTCTGTTCTTTGCTCTGTCAGGGCGTCCAACCCTATAAGAATCTTGTAAGTATGGAGTAGACTGTGGATCTGGCCTATTCCCCAGCACAGTGTCCCGTGTGTGTTCAGGGCTTGGTTTGGGCCTCCTCCATGTCACTTAAGTTCGAATGAATTTCATTAATGCATTTCAAAGCCCTGTGGCTGTCCTCCGAGGTGCCTGCGGAAAATGGTGCCATAAAAATAGTCATGTCCCCTTTAAACTGTCAATATGCCAGATCAGGCTGTTGCTCAGTGGAGACGCGTTGCGTGACGGACCCACCCCAGCCTTCCAGTGTGATCCGGCTCAGTGCAGGTCCCTCTTTAACCGGCCTCTGAAGCAACAGCCTGAGCCTAGGACATCCCAAGCCAAGCCTTGTTCCATGCTGCCTTGCTCGTGTGTGGATTGACGTGTAACATCCGACGGTAACAGCCAAGGCCCCTCCCTACCCCACCCCCCTCCTCTCCCTGCAGTGTTCTGTTCTGTGTCCCAGGACCAATAACACCAGTTTAAAATCTCACACATTCCGTAGACTAAACTTCACAATGGTATTATTTTTCCACTCCTACTAAGATAACAGAGGTCCGTAATTCGCAGGTCCAGCAGCCAGTCTCTCGGATGCGGCTGTCCTGTGGCTAGCGGCACCGTGCTGCTAGGTCCGGGTAGCCTGATCCCTCCATTCTGAAGTGAAGTCCTACCCTCAGTGGGGGTGGGGTAGGGAGGGGCTCACACATCGTCCCTGACATCTGTGGTTCTCTGCAGCCACCATTTACACACAGCCTGTAATGCTTAGGATTCGGCCGTCCGAGGCAAGGAGGACCAGAGGACGCAAATTCGGCGTCCGGTTTAGGGCGGTCTGACAGCTGGGGGCTGGCGCATCACTCCGGAGGGGGTGCGTGTTGGCCCTCTCCCCCACATGCTAGCAGAGGGATGCCGATGGGATTTATGAATTATTTCAAAAAAAGGGTGAAACTTTGGCAGGAGGGATTCATGTGAAATGGGTGCTGGGCAGTGGATTGCTGTTTTTGTTGTGTGTGTCTGTGCACTCTCCCTTTCCAGCCTTGGTTATTACTGTGAATTACTCTCACAGGGAGGGGGGAGCAGGTAAGAGAGACTCTAGGTGACCTCCAGGGGCAACGCTGAAACGGCCATTCCTAGCTGACCTCACTTCCTGTCTCTGTCTTTCTGTTTCCTCTGTCCTTTTTTCCTCCGCAGAATCGCCCCTCTGTCCCTCTCACGGCCTCGTAGAGGCCTGACTTTGGGTGGCCTGTGGACTGAATCCTTCACTCTCTCTCTGGAGTTCTCTCTCCTTATCTAGTTGCTAATCGTACTCCAGCTTAGCTTACGCAAGTGTGTGTGGGTGTTTGTGCTGCATGCATAGTAGTGGTTTTGTTGAAATCTGGGTGAGGTTACCATGCTGTCAGAGGGTTATATTACCCTGTTAACCAGCCTCTTGTTGTACGTGCTTCCTGTATGAGTTCTCAGCTGCATTTGTTCTTGTTTTTGTTTCATGGCATCACTTGGCTCTTATGCTGCTCAGAGATTTTTTCTCCGTGTTGCTGGAACACAGTCACTCACACAGTGTGTTTTAAAGGTTTAAAATATATAATTTTTTTTGTTTCAGATTGTTTAATTTGTCTTCCTCTCCTTTTTGGAAATGTGTTCTGCCTTAACCTTCAACAACCGTCGTTCTGGGTTACGAGGGGGTGGCAAGCACCTTAACCCTGTGTGGCCAGCAGGGCGGCGCACTTTTAGAACATCAAGCTGTTGTGAGTGGGGGGGAGCGCGTGGGCAGCAGCACAGGCGGCCATCTGCTCATCGGGGATAGGAGAGCCAGAGATTTTGGCATCCCGTATGTCCCTGCGGCCATCGCATTCCCTGCGGCTGCGGAGGGAGTGGTCCGATGCTGTTTGTCCTGAAGCTTTTTAAATTAGCACTGTTAGCCTGTCAGCAGTGGTGCAGTAAAGAGGCTGTGTTCCTCATCCGGCTAGCTAGCATGGGACTGTTTGGCGTGAATGATACCTGAGTGGACGAGTGTGATGACATCATCATTCCCTGATCATTCCTGGGACAAAGTGCACGCGTTTGACCCCAGCTGTCAACGGTCTGCCACCATAGCAACCTGGTGACCAACCACATGTCCAAGACTCAGTGCAGCCCTCCCCCCCATCCCCCCACCATGCCCTGTTGTTACACTGGCAGTAGGGGGAACAGCTGGCTATGATGTTCCTATTCCTTCTGTCTCCCATCCAGTTTTCCACTCACCATGTCTTCCCCCTGGCCACGCTGTGGGTGGAGCCTATCTCGGAGGAAAACGCCAACCTGTGAGTCATTCGGTCGACCGAAAAATCAGATCACAGATGCAGCTCTCGGCCTGTGAACTCGTCACATGATCCAGCCAGTGCCCTTGTCAGCAGTTCTGATGATAACCAAACATGCTAACAACTTGGTGTAATGGATCTCTTGGTCCATTGTCAGGTACGGGCTAAAGGTGACCTCACCTGAAGAGACCTTCACGCTCCTGGCCTCCTCCCCCATGGAGAAGGTATGCGGTAATCGTTGGTTACGAACACTCAGTGTGAGGTCACAGCCGGATTGAGAAGATGCACACAGAGAAGGTGCCCATCACAGCTCAGAATGTGCCCTCCGATCCCCCCAGGGCAAGTGGCTGCGAGCCATTAACCAGGCAGTGGACCAGACCCTGAGCGGGGGTGCCTCAGAGGTTGGCGTCTCGGGTTCGACCTCCATTCAGCGGCCAGAGCCGCCCATGTCACGCACAGCCACCTACACCTTCTACAAGGACAGCCGGCTGAAGGAGGCGAGCTACGAGGGCCGCTGGCTGGCAGGGAAGCCGCACGGCAGGTGGGTGGAGGTGGGACCGTGGGCCGGCTGCTTTCCGGCATGCGGGCCCCATGTTATAACTGAATTGGAACTTGATCGAGCATAAATGGGTGGTGCAGTAGCTCAGTGCTGCCTTCTGTGATGAATTATAAATGGCTTTTATGAATACTGTAATTCCGTGTCGTTCTTCTCGACCAGGGGTGTGCTGAAGTGGCCAGATGGCAGGACCTACACCGGGACGTTCAAGAACGGCCTGGAGGACGGGTCAGCAGGACCGTGCGCGCCGAGCCGTGTGTAGGCATGCCGTGGGGAGGGCATCTCCGCTCTGTGGATGACCTTTGCCCTTTCTGTGTGATTGGAAATCTGCAGATTTGGGGATTATGTGGTTCCCAACAAGGCCCTGAACAAGAATGATCACTACCAGGGCCACTGGAAGGAGGGGCGGATGCACGGTTTCGGGATGTACAGGTGACTTCCTGCTCCAGTGCCCTCTGCCTCTCTGTCTGTCTGAGATTATTAGTGATTTGCTGTTTAACTGGGGCTTCCTCCATAACACTGTACCTCCTGCAAAGAGCTGTAGGGTTAGGGCCCCTTCTGCCTTTGCACCAGGTGTGTAATCTATATCCCTTCACCTGCCCTTAGTAAGTTTAATTAAAAAGGTTAGGCATTCCATTGAAGTCAGAGTCAGCAGATTGGTCAGTGGTGTGTGTGCGTGTATGTGTATCCTTGTGTGTGTGTGTGTGTGTGTGTGTGTGTGTGTGTGTGTGTGTGTGTGTGTCCGTGCGTGTTTTTTTAGTTGTTACATTGTGGGGACCAGATGTTCCCACAATGTGATAAAAACCTGTAACTTTTTATCTTGTGGGGACATTTTTTCAGTCCCCACAAGGAAAACCTCGATTCTATAAAAATCTGTGACTGCAATCAAAAAACTAAAAATGGCAAAAGTCTTGTATTTTGTTTGGTTACTTGTGTTTAAGGTTAGGGCTGGGTAGGAGTTAAGGTTATCATTGTTGGGATTAGGGTTTTTCCATAGAAATGAATGGACAGTCCCCACAATGATATGAATGTGTGTGTGTGTGTGTGTGTGTGTGTGTGTGTGTGTGTGTGTGTTTGTGTGTGTGTGTGTATGTGTGTGTATGCGCACCCCCCGACCTGCCCAGGTACGCCACGGGAGAGGTGTATGAGGGCTCCTTCCAAGACCACATGCGGCATGGCCACGGGATGCTCCGCAGCGGGAAGCTGAACTCCTCCTCACCCAGCGTCTTCATCGGTCAGTGGGTCCAGGACAAGAAGACAGGCTACGGGGTCTTCGACGACATCACCAGGTGGAGCCCTGCTCGCACCCGACTGCGGCTCTCGAGCTGTACTTCAGAAGGGTTGCGTTTCAGTCTCGTGATTCGCTTGTAGTTTCAAACTGAATCAGCTTTTTTCAGACTTGGTGTGTATTCTACCTACAGTCTACATTTACACTTATTTATTTATCAGAAACTTTTGTCATGCAGGTGACATACGGGTGACATAAGGGTGACATACAGGTGAGGCAGATAATACATTAGAAGCACACATCTGTCAGATGCTAACTATGGTACCAGTGCTGCCAGGCTCACCTTCCAGTGAGGGACTGGTAATGCGTGAAAAGTAGTACTGGAACAAGATTTGTACCAGTGGACACCAACTGGCTGCATTCGTACCGAAATACAATTCAACCTGGGAACCCCCTGCTCCACACAAAGCACCTCGAGCCTAAGGCCAAAAAAATAACACTGGGAGAGTGCAGCAGGGAAAAAGACAAGTACAGAATGTTCAGTAGTGCCAACAAACCTAGAGTGACCAGATAATCCATGTCAGGGAGGACATTATGGCTAGGATGGGATTTGTAAACTTCGGTTAAAAGGACCTGGTTTTCACTTAAGAGTTCTTGCTGTGTGCTGATTGGTCAGTCTCCTATAATCATGCATGTGTCACTAATGTTAATGTGAAACAGCTGGATGAGTCTTTCAAGCAAGGAAACAAACCAGTCAAAGCACAAGATAGATTATCCAACCACAAGAGCCTTTCAGTTTTAAAGTACTTTGTAAAACCTGAAGTAGCTCAAAGTGTCCAGGATGACATGGATTATCTGGTCACCCTAGCCAAATCACCATGTGACTGCGTATCTGTAGTGTGTCACTGACCAGCTGGCTGCCCGCAGAGCTGACTTCATCCCAGTGCATCTCCGCTTGCTGCATGAACCCAGGCCGTTTGGTCTGACACGCGTCTGGTGGCTTCTCTCTCAGGGGGGAGAAGTTCATGGGCATGTGGCAGGACGACCAGCGGCAGGGAAGCGGCCTTGTCGTCACCCAGTTCGGCCTGTACTACGAGGGCACCTTCGCCAACAACAAGATGAGCGTGAGCGTCCCTTAGCAGCCTGCCGGCCCCGGCATTCACCACCACGGTGTTCATCACTCCTGAATGATGATATATAATCGGCTCTCTTCCGCCCCCTGCAGGGCACAGGGACCCTGCTGTCGGAGGACGATACCACCTTTCAGGGAGAGTTCTCCGAGGACTGGACGCTGAACGGGAAGGTGAGGCTGTGGGACTGACCTGAATAAATGTGTCTGAATTGGCATTTACACACAGGCCCCTGACTTCCAGTCCCTGAGTTTCAGCGCCTTTTTATACCCCAGGGCACGCTGACCATGCCCAACGGCGACTACTTTGAGGGCACATTCAGCGGGGAATGGGGCACAGGGCTGAAAGTGACGGGGACCTACTACAAACCAAACCTGTACGACGCGGACAAGGACAAGAGCAGGGCCATGTGAGTGTGTGTGCGTGTGTGTGCACGTGTGCGTGCACGACAGGGGTCATACTGTTGGGGAAGGGGTTCCTCATGGTAAGCAGTTCCAGTTGGTTTATATCAGCATAATGGAGTGGTCTGTGTGTTTGTGTGTGCATGTGTATTTGGGCGCACACACAGCAAGCTGGGCAGCATAGCCGTGAGGCCCGAGGAAAAGTGGTGTGCCGTATTCGAGGAGTGCTGGACCCGGCTGGGCTGTGACGCTCCAGGCCAGGGGGAGAACTTGAAGGCCTGGGAGAACATCGCTGTCGCCCTGACAACCAGCCGCCGGCAGCACAAAGACAGGTATTTACACAGATGGCGCATGTGCACACAGACATGCACACGCACACACAGACACTCCATGATGGCCCCTCCCCATGTCCAGCCCAGAGCTCCTGAGCCGTTCCCACAATAAAACCCTGGAGAGCCTGGAGTTCATCCCCCAGCATGTTGGCCCCGTCACCGTGGAGAAGTACAACAGCATCCAGCGTTACCTTATCAAGGTGGGCTCGCCGTCCCCAGCGCTCCACAGGTGGTCGTGTTTCACTGCTATCTGAGCGGACATGTCAGTGCGAGTCAGACAAGACCCTGCTGGAGAGAAAACGTCCCGTCCCCGAACTGCTGTGCCTGTTTCGTCACGGTCTTCATGTCCCCACCGCACAGGCCTGTGACACCCCACTACACCCACTGGGCCGGCTAATCGAGACACTGGTGGCCGTCTACAGGATGACATACGTGGGTGTGGGAGCCAACCGCCGGCTCCTGCAGCAGGCCGTTGGTGAAATCAAGTCCTACCTAAGCCGCATCTTTCAGCTTGTCAGGTGAGCACTGGCGTTGCACTGTGGGATTCGTAGTTTTCTTAAGATTCCATGTTTGACGTTCTGCCTTACGTACCACGTTCACATCTTTGTCCCAGGTTCCTCTTCCCAGACCTGCCAGAAGAAGGCGCTGTGATTCCGGGGCCCGCTTCTGAGTCTCCAGGGAAAAGGGTTCTCAGCTCCCCGAATGAGGCACCACAGCCAGAGTCCCCACAGCCTGGGTATGACCATACCACCCTCTGCAATGCCAGCTCTTGATCTAGCCAGTGGCGGGACCTAGTCTCATTCTATTATAAATAATTTGTGAATGTTTGCGGGGCTGAATACAAAAAACCACCTGCATTGAAGGAGATTCATATAGGTTAGACTGCTTAGAGGCTGGTGACAGACTGCAAGGTGGTGGGAATGTGACATGGCGGCTCATTGGGTGGTGGGAATGTGACATGGCGGCTCATTGGGTGGTGGGAATGTGACAAGGCGGCTCATTGGGTGGCGGGAATGTGACGCGGTGGCTCATTGGGTAACACTGCTCCCGCCTCTGCCCAGACAATGCATGTGCTGTTTGTGTGTTCTCCGTGTTTCGCATGGATTTCCTCCTGCAGACATGCCGGTTAGTATGTTCCCTGCCCTGGACCGGCATCCTAGTCTAGGAATACCCCAGCCTTGTGCCCAGAATAAGGGGTTGTAAGTTAGTTTAATGGCTGTTAATTTATAGCAGAGCTTTATGATGTAATATTGTGTTTGTTGTCTTCAGAGAAACCCACACATCAGGGCTGTTATGTGGTTATCGTGTGAGAAATGCAGGAAACACCTATGTAGTCTGTGTGTATGTGTGTGTGTGTGTGCGCGTGTCTCTCTGTGTGTATGTGTGTGTGTGCGCGCGTGTCTCTCTGTGTGCATGTGTGTGTGCGCGTGTGTGTCTGTGTGCATGTGTGTGTGCGCGTGTGTCTCTCTGTGTGCATGTGTGTGTGCGCGTGTGTGTGTCTGTCACATTTCGCCATATGTGAGGTTTTCACTCTGCCTGAGGTCTTCGAGGCTGCAGCCAGGTCCTTCCTCACTCAGAGGGCTGTGTGTGTGCTGTTGAGCTCTGTAATCCAGGCCCTGGGGATTACAGTCTCCTCCCTGTGGACACGGCTTAGCTCTGGAGGTGGGGGGTAAACAAAGCAGGCTTTGGTGATGGAAGCCCCCCCAGGTCACTGCTCTCCACCCCCTGCTCTAGCTTTGTAAAGACAGACCAAAAAATCCATCAGGGCGCTTCCTGAAGCCAGTCCAACCGAGCAGCCGATCCAGGGCCCTGAAGCTGCACCTCCGCGGTTCATACGCTGCATGCGCTTGTGTGTGTTTGATCTGACACAGTGGCCCTTATCCCGCAGGCGTGTGGTCAGCAGCTCCGCCTTGCTCTTGCCCGTCCTACTGCCACGCCTCTACCCACCACTGTTCACGCTGTATGCGCTGGAGAAGGAACGCGAGGAGGACATCTACTGGGAGTGCGTGCTGCGGCTCAACAAGCAGGCCGACCTGGCCCTGCTGGCCTTTCTGGGGGTACAGCGGTGAGTGGTGAGGCAGGGGCGCCATGTATGCAGGCAGACAGACAGACAGACAGACAGACCCCTACCCAGCCGTTACCTTAACCACAAGTAACCAAACAAAATACAAGATTTTTGGTTTTTTGATTGTAGTCACAGATTTCTTATAAAATTCAGTTTCCCTTTGTGGGAACTGAATATATGGTCCCCAGAATCACAGGGTTTTATGACATTGTGTGGACATTTGGTCTCCACAATGTAATATATACATAACCCACACACAGACAGACTCATGCCCTATACCATAGCATCTGTCTGACCCCTGCTGGATAGATTTGGTAACATCTCTCCTCTGCCTCTGTAATAATTATCTTTTTCTCCTTTTTAGGAAGTTCTGGCCCGTGTCTATCTCAGTGCTTGGTGAAAAAATGGAGGTAACCTCTCCCTTCAAATGCACAGCCTCTCATTTTTCACCCCTGTTGCCTCTTTACTCCTCTCCCCACTTTCTCTATTTCACCACCTCCATCCTGTCCTCTCTTTTTCTTCTTTGTGTTCCTTTCATGTCCTTCCTTTTAGTAATATTGAATTTGATGTTGACTTGTCTCATGTTGATGACCTCACAACTTAACTGGTTGTTAGGAGTTCTGTGAGTGATTTCATCCGAAGGCTCTTCTCTAACCCACCCAGGTTCTCCCAAGCACCAAGGATGCTTGCTTTGCTTCCGCTGTCGAGACTCTTCAGCAGATCAGGTACCAGCCCCTAGCTTGCGTGTCTGGGATCTTCCCTAGTGTCCTGCTGTCTGCATTTTCAGATGTCATCATATTTATTTCAGCACGACGTTCACGCCCTCGGACAAGCTCCAGGTGATCCAGCAGACCTTCGAGGAAATCACGCAGGAAGTGTTGGCGCTGCTAAAGGAAGACTTCCTGTGGTCTATGGATGACCTCTTCCCTGTCTTCCTCTATGTGGTCCTGCGTGCTCGGTGAGTCCTGCGAACCTACCTCAGGATCAGGGGTTGTTCACCTACTGAAACATGGAAACATATTCCTGACTGACAGAATCGTATGTCCTGTAACCCTAGGATTAGGAACCTGGGTTCTGAGGTCAGTCTGATCGAGGACCTGATGGACCCTTGTGTACAGCATGGAGAGCACGGCATTATGTTCACTACCCTTAAGGTATGGGGGCGGGGTCACTGGCCGTTCACAAGCCAATTTGAATATGCAATCCTGTCAGCCAATCATTGCAGCACTGACACATAGCCACACCTCTAAAAATGAAATAGTTCATTCACTATTTTAAGTCATTATAATTTATATATTTATCATTATATTCTGTATTGGGTTGTTATATCAGCCCCCATGAGCCTACAAGACGTTATGAACTAATTATATGTTTTGTGAACTTTTTTTGCTCTCTCACTCCCCCTACAGGCCTGCTATTATCAAATCCAACATGAGAAGATCACGTAGGGGAGGTCCCCATGTGGCTGGCATGCTCTGTGCTGTGTGTGCTGCTACAGGGAACCCAAACTATCACGGCGATGGTTTGAGGGGTGGCCCTGTGTGTCTGTCAGGAACAACACAGGTCAGGCACAAACACTGGTCCTCTCCCCCTGCCCCCACCTGAAGGGGGAGCCCCCTTCTTCGCCCCCCCTAAACCTGACACCCACGCCACCCTCATTGTATCGAATCCAATTTTGCCTGCCCCTCCGAGAGAGTGCTGTACCCTCATGGTTAGCTTTCTACCACGGCTGTTTGTTTTGGACGGCGCCGTGGCGATAAGTGGGGGGGGCCCGAGCGCGAGCCGGTCCGGTCTCCTCTATGCACACATCAAGCTTAGTTTGCACTGATACGAAGCACAGGCGGTCCTTGTGGGTGGCTCCTCCATCCAGAACATACTCGGCACCTTTCTGCCAGCATTTCATTCGAAAGGCTCCGGTTCACACAAAGGATCCAGATCGCAGCACTGAAAATCTCTTTTTGTTTCATTTTTTTATTAAATACACATTGCAGGTTTTCTTAGATGTATAGAAAAACAGTGAAAATTGTCATGAGTGTCCAGGGATCTGCTAACTTGGTCAGGGTGGTGGAGAGATGCTGACAGAGCATGTCGTAGGTATAGACAAGTTTAGTCAGTTGATATAAAGCAGCGTCCCTGGAGACCCACAGACGGTCTGCGTTTCTGCTCCCTGCCAGACTGTCCATGTGGATGGGTTGGAAAACACAGATATAAAGCATTGAGTATAGATCAACATAAACAGATGTGTTTGGTCAGTATATCTAGCAAAAAAGAGCCAGATCTATAGGTCCTTTCATGTATTTGAATGACTTATGTGGTATAAGCTCATTATTCTAAACAGACTCATCCTCCACAACCCAAGTGAAGAACTTTCTTAAAACTTCTACATATAAAGCTGCCCCTTCTTACAGGTCTGTGGTTAATGACACCAGAGTACGCCGGCAGGGAAGTGTCGTCCTTTTCCATTCCTGTGCTGGGTGGGACATTATTCTGGTCTTTATATTCATACATGCTGTAATTGTGCTGAAAACTGCCATCTCCTCATTCAGTTTGGGTATATTGGGTGGTACCTGGGAAATGACCTTGTAATCGTCAAAAATTTTATCTGTCTTTGGACTTTTGTCACCATGCAAAGCCATCCAACGTCAGAGGTCGGATGAGTGTCTTTAAGTATCTGTAGATACAGCTGTCGGGACCGTTATAAGGGTTATGAGGATGTTGATGGCCCGTTGCTGTGTACGTGGTGTGTGATGAATGTCTTGGTGGCTCACATGGTTCCCCGACGGGCCGCTGATGTGGACAGATGATCGCATGAATGCAGCACCTGTTTGAAGAAGTGGACCATGAACTTTTATCTGTGTTCCAGATCCAGGCCCAGATCCAAATGTGCAAAGTATTCATTGACTCTTTCAAGAGCACTTTGCAAGAACATTCCGTACCATGCAAAGCAGTGGGTCATCCATTACACATCAGCCATCTAATATTGCACTGATAATCCTCTGAGTTTTGATGAAAGCCAGGCTTCAGATGGAGGCTTGCTTTTTAACTAGGATTTTTTGGAACATCTTGTTGCTGAACAACAGTGTAAACTTTATTCATTTTTGTTGCTCCTGTATTCTAACATTTTAAGAATGGACTGTATTTGTGTTACATCAGAACTTCTTCAGCAATGTGGCTGATGGTTATTCTCTTAATCTGCTAATCATTCATTGGATTGCAGTTATCATAATGACAGCCGGAAAGATGAAACAGACCGACTTGGACTAGACTGTGTAACTTGGCGCTTACATGAACGGATTCATACAAAGATCTGATGGGGGGTGTAGATTCCTCCACTAGGGGTGTTGACATCCAAAGGGGGCAGGTGTTATGTGCTGGTATTGACCATTTAGCATTTCTTTGGGGGGGGGGGGGGTCATAATATAACTCACGTGTTTCCCCCCTTTAATAACACTGGAAATTGATCTTAAGTTCATTAGTATGTTTATTTTCATGACAGCCCATTTGTGTTCACTGGGGGTTTCTGCAGTGTGATGCTGTTTTTGCCAAATCCCCGTTTACAGTGTGAACCCCGAGATCTCGCCCGGCGTGCCTTGACAGGGTTCTGTTACAGCTTCAGTACTAAGTTCATATTTTGATTGTTGAATGTCTGATCTTCCCGTCAGGAACTTTTTTTTTCTCCTTCAGTGAAATAATTCTGCGTTTACTGTATATATAAAACACAAAGTCAACTAAACTATCGTAATGTGACCGAAGCAATAAAATGACACAGTGAACGAGGAGTCGTTGTGTGTTTTATTAATGACATTCACTTACAAACCTCTTAATCTTAAAGTATGCTCAGTACTATACGATTTTTTTCATTTTTCAGGTTTGTGCTGTAGCGGTTGCATGCCCTTTCTTGGGGAATGCTCACATTTTGTCTCCTGTTTGGCGTTTTAGCTCTTGTCCTTAAAGCACCGTTAAAAACATGGCCACACCCCACATCCTGGTTCCCCTTTTTCATAGTCTAAAAGCAGAAAGAGTTAATGAGCTTTGAGCCGGGACATGGACGTGGGATTATTTGGGATAGAGCCGGGATTACAGACCTCTTCCTCTCAGGTGGCTTATGGTGAACATTGCGAGCAATACAGTGAAACCCGCGAGGCGCTAAGGCACTGGCTAAGGGGCGAGGATGATGGGGTAAGTGAAGGCTGGTCTCCTTGGCGGTCCTGGCACAGTCAGAAAATCTCCGTCAAGGTGAGGACTTTTATTCTGGATTATATGTTTCCCCCCCCTCACAATTACAGTAGGTATTTTAATCCCACTGATTGTAAATATTAGGCTAGTGACAAAACAGGAGAGTAACCATGTGCAACAGGGTGGTTTACCTTGATGATAATTTTCATCCAAACACAAGCATTTGAGGGGAATGGTGACATTTGCCCAGCCAGACAAAAGAAAAAGCTGAAATGTTTACTCTGCGATCTCTTCATGTCCATTTCCTGCTGAACTACTAGTTAATAACCTAAAAGTCTAGTAAATGATGGGAAATTAACTATAGGCTGGATTTTCGTGTGATTCACGTAAAAATGTATAATGTAAAAAATAAACTATACATAGGTTTTCAGATTTGGTGTTTTGTCCAAAAAGATGTGAATTTTCCATTCCTTTAGCATGATACAGACCAATCAGCAAATTTCCTTCTTCAGTTTTACGTCACAGTACTGATGTGCCTTTCAAGATGTCTTTGTAAAATGCATGTAGTGGACAGTATTAGAATAATATTTGTATGTGCGGGTGATTTTGCATGCATAAATTTGCACCCCCTGCTGTTGGAATGGAAACAATTACCAGAATTTGTATGTTTTCATTGTTTTATTCTCACCTTGTTTGAAAAGTGTCAAATTTCCACTGAAATATTAGGGATAGGGTACAGTAATGTCCACAGCTTGACTTTCCTTGTAAAATACTAATCCTTGTTTAGGTCCATGAAGCAGTACGTGGGAGCTGAGCTGCCTGTCCCTCTGGAAAGTGGTGAGTATTTTTTTTTGATGGGGGGGTGGGGGGCGGTGGTATTCATCACATATAAACTATGTATTTCGTAGGAAACAGATACTCAGTGGTCCTGATGTTATAACCATGCACATTGATGAAACTCAAAAAGAAACGTTAACATACACTATTTGGTCAAAAGTATTGGGACACCTGGCCATTACACCTACAGGAACTCTTGAGACATCCCATTCTAAATCCATAGGCATCAGTATGGAGTTTGTCCCCCCCTTTGCAGCTGTAACAGCTGTCACTCTTCTGGGAAGGCCTCCCACAAGCTTTTGGAGTGTGTCTGTGGGAATTTTTGCCCATTAATCCAAAAGAGCATTTGTGAGGTCAGGCACTGATGTTGGACGTGAAGACCTGGCTCCCAGTCTCCATTGTAGTTCATTCGAAAGGTGGTCGATAGGGTTGAAGTCAGGGTTCTGTGCAGGCCAGTCGAGTTCTTCCACACCAGACTCACCCAACCATGTCTTTATGGACCTTGCTTTGTGCACTGGGGCACAGTAATGTTGGAAGAGAAAAGGGCCTTCCCCAAACTGTTCCCACAAAGTTGGAAGCATAGAATTGTCCAAAATGTCTTGGTATATTGAAGTATTATGAGTTCCCTTCACTGGAACTAAGGGGGCTAGCCCAACCCCTGAATAACAACCCCATACCATTATCCCTCCTCCACCAAATTGTACAGCTGGCAGGTAACGTTCTGGCATTTGCCAAACCCATACTCATCCATCAGACTACCCAGTTGAGAAATGTCATTCGGCACTCCACAGAACACATTTCCAGTTGAGAGTCCAGTGGCAGCATGCTTTACACCACTCCATCTGACGCTTGGCATTGTGCTTCGTGATGTGAGGCTTGCATGCAGCTGCATGGCCTTGGAAGCCCGTTCCATGAAACTCCCAGTTTTTCTGCTGGGGTTAATGCCAGTGGAAGTTTGAAACTCTGCAGTTGCCGAATCAACAGGATGTCGGTGACTTTTTACACACTATGTGCCTCAGCACTCGGCAACCCCGCTCTGTTACATTACATGGTCTGCCACTTCGTGGCTGAGTGTCTGTTGTTCCTGAACTCTTCCACTTTGCAATAATACAACTTACAGTTGAACGTGGAATATCTAGCAGGGAAGAAATTTCACAAACTTGCATCCTATGCCAGTACCACGCTTGAATTCACTGAGCTTTTCAGATTGACCCATTCATTGACATTTCAAGAAATGTTGATAAACCTGACTGCATGCTTAAGTGCTTGATTTTATACACCTGTGGCAATGGGTCTGAATGAAACACCTGAATTCACTGATTGAGAAGCGTGTCCCAGTATTACGGTGCATGTAGTGCTGGTTTAACAAAAGTGTTTCCATCCATCCATCCATCCATTTTCTATAACCGCTTATTCCATATGGGTCGCGGGGGGTCCGGAGCCCAACCCAGAAACTGTGGGCGCAAGGCAGGGAACAACCCAGGATGGGGCGCCAGCCCATCGCTGGGCCAAAAGTGTTTCATTACTGCTATTAATTTATGGCTCAATAGGCACATAACTAAAGAAACTGGCACATACTTTTAAATAATAAATTAGGTGTTTTAATTAAGTGAACTTTAAACATTCTAATATGTAAATAACTGGAATGAATTTTGATTAGCTGGTTTTTACCAAACTGAGTTACTCAGTAAGTGAACTAGGCTGCAGAAATACTTTTCACACAGAAGGACACACCGCAGTACCTGTGCTGATCGTGCGTCTGACTACTGCTTCCTACAGGCCTGAATCAGATTCTGTCTGCGGTGGTCTGTGAGATGGAGGCCCTTGTCAGGAGGGGTGTCAGAGGAGTTGACCTCCTGCTCAGCCTGCTTAATGCCCCTTGTCTCCGGTCTCTGCTGAAGGTCAGCTGAAGGTCATCAGATGTGTGTGTGTTAGAAACCGCAGCTGAACACTGTGCTGAGAGTCTTGCAGAACGGTGATGCTTTGAATGGGCTCCGGTAACAGCTGTGATCCCTAAATCACCATTGATCCAAGATGATTTTAAAATGTATCTGTTCAGCTTGATAATTACACTCTTCTCCAAAGCTGAAGGTCTACACAGGAGCGCAGTATACATAACCGGGCGACAGACCAATGACCACGTGCTCCTCCCTCAGGTGTATGAGCTCCTTCAGCAACACGGGAGGAGCAGCCCAGCACCACACCGGCTCCGTGCCTCCATTCTCTCCCAGCAGGTGGGTGTGAGCACATCGACCTCCCAGGAGGCCTCGTTAGGGTTCATGGAGCATTTCTCTCTCGTCTATGGTCAGCGTGCTCAGGGTGGTTAGCCATATAGTGGAACTTGGCCACCTGTGTATTTTAATCAGAGGTGGACATTTCTGGTCCAAAAAGTAATAATCCAGACTAAGATTTTGTTTCCACCAGCCAGTTCAGTACTCTGTGACTGTGACTCATTACGCTCATCTCGTTGGTTGAAACAAAATCCTGGGCTGGATTTTTACTTTGTTTTTCACCTTTCATTTCTCCACACTGACTATGCTCCGTCAAATTTAGTAAAAAACCCTCCCTTTGTTGATATAGCCCTTCGCTAAAGTTTCTGCCCGCATGAAGCTCGACCGGTTCTGTTCCAGATGATCACAGACCTGCGAGGCCTAGCAGCGCCCTCTTCTGACGCCAAGGAGCTCTGCGGCCTGCTGGGTAGGCCTGGTCTGCAGGTGGGTGTCCATGTCTGGATCATGAGACGAGCAGTGCAACCGCTGGCTCCAATTTCGACACCCATCGCCTTCATCCCCCCCCTCCAAGGCACTACTGTTCTCCCACGACATGGTGGCCCAGAAGAAGTATGCCCCAGTGCTGCCACCGGTGCCCGATGACCTGCCCATCGACGAAGAGGCCGTGAGGATCGTGCGCATGGTCAAGAACAACCAGCCCTTGGTGAGGATGACGCCTCACTCATTGATACAGGCGCACCCTTGACCTGTGACTCTGTCAGCACATTTAGACATGCTCACACCTTATTCTGTATATCAGTGTTTCCCAACCCAGTTGTGTGGACCCCCAGACAGTCCACAGTTTCACACCCTCCCATCTCCCAAAACGCCTGTATCAGGTAATTGGTGTCCTTGATTGACTGGTTCCGGTGTGCTGGGATCGGGGAGGGAGCAAAAATGTGGACTCTCTGGGGGTCCCCGAGGACTGGGTTGCTCTGCTCTACCTTAACAAAACTTTGCAAGACGAAAGTTTGCAAAAACGTCCTTTTTTTTTATTTGAAGGGGGCAACGATAAGGAGGGATGAGGTGACAGGAGAGATCTTCGTGGCCAGGGTGATCCACGGAGGACTTGCAGATCGAAGCGGTTGGTTGTTCATGCCACTTGTGACGTTCCCTCCTGTTCGATGGGGCTCCTGGCTGTGTATCTGTGAACAAACAGACGTGTTGGTTTGCGTATGTCTGCCACAGCTGGTGTATGTGTGTGTGTGTGTATGTGTGTGTGTGTGTGTGTGTGTGTGTGTGTGTGCCAGGGCGCGTCTGGGAGTGCGG
>JAAGVU020000099.1:531790-546159 GCA_011763525.2 Mormyrus iriodes | reverse complement strand
GGTGGGTGACCATCACTGGGAAGGGGGCTCAGCACGTGGCGAAGGTTTTCTGCGTGTCGCGAGGTCATCTGCTTCTTATGGCAGAGCGCGTATTTACGGCACGAATCGGGGGCAGACTTTCACTGCAGGGGCTTTCGTGCCAGTCAGCAACTGCACAATAAAATATGAACACTGCTTACTTGCTCTCTCGGCGTTTTGGGCAGGGATAATGTAAAGCGATTTAAGAAAATGTAATAATGTGAAAATGCACTATACAAATAAGAAATTAATTGAATTGAAAAATACCCTGTCCAGTTAGGACTTTATAGATGGCTGCCTTTGTGCCTCGTCCTTCTCCCCATCATCTCCTGTTCCTCTTTATAAATGTCTCAACCTTAAAAATGATGGGATGGTCCCAAGACGAGGCCATATGGGGTAGTGAGTTCGCGGTTAAGGGAGTTGTTCCCCGGAACCGCTGTGTACAGGGGAGGGGTGAAGCTGCACAGATCACAGCAGTCATGGGAAGTTTTAATAGGCCCTCCCCCATGTTAGCAGTTAGCTTTAGTGCACACACATGCGTAGTTTTAGTCCAGCGCTATGATTTCATCTGCCAGGGCTGGTCCAGTGTGAGTGAATGCGTAGCATTTCCTTGCTATTTCGAATGAATTACTGACCAAAGTGAGGTTGCCTTTTCAGCCTTTGTGGGTCATAATGTTACTACGAAAAGAGTGTTTTTGTTCAATTAGTCAGCATCATTTAAGCGTACTCCTGGCAGTGCAGTGGTGGTCGCTGATCTCTTGAAAGCCGCTGTGCCTGACGCCCAGGAGGAGGCGCTGGTGAGATTAGACACCCACCTACTGCTGCTTTAGGCCGGCAGGGTTATCGGGGGTGAGAAAGGGAAGCGGCGGGCTGATGCATTCATTGTTCACTGTTGTGAAGGCAAGTCCCTTTGACTTCCTGGTGCCTCTCATCCTGGCTAAAATCATCCCCGTAACTCCTCCCGATGGTCAGAGTGAGTGGAGTGATACTGAGATTGTGTATGGTGTGTCGGTTTTTGGGGGAACCACCCTTCTCTCTCCAGACTGCAAGGATTTTGGCCTGACGCCTCTGCCTGGGGGGACTTTGGATCTCTGCTGGACCTGGCTCTCTAGGTTAAAGTCTCAGCCAAGGCGTCTCACTGTAGTGGGAGAGACAGGAGACTGGGGGTTAAGCCTGCATCCATTCCAGTACAACCAGTTTCAGTTCCAGTCCTTTATATTAATTTTATTTTAAACGAAATACTAAAACACTTTCATTGTTTACTTGACCATCAACTCTTGATTGAGTCAGTTGTCTTAATGTAGTACAGATATTAAAAACGGTCCATGTGAGTTTCTCGGGTTAGAATTAGATAGGGGGGACTGTGAGCTCAGTGTGTCTGGGGGGGGCACTCCTTAGGATATCCTTCTTCCTCTCCTTGATGGTTTTGATGGGGGTGGAGAGATCGGGGGTGGTGCAGAGGAGTGCTGGATGGAGTTGTTTGGAGTAAGGAGCCATATGACTCATTCGGTGAAGGCCACGTGAAGTTCTCACATTTGTTCCCTGGGGTAGAAGACTCTGAGACTAAACTCTTTCCTCCTCTGTTGTGCAGGTATTTTTTTTATGCTTTAAATAAAAACGGGAACACTATTATTGAGGCTTGTTTCTTTGTTGCCAGTGTCGTCTGTCTGATACTGTGGTAGATGCTGTGGACTTACAGAAGACTGAAAGTTCTATCCTAGGAGGGACGCTGCAGGCTTACCTCTCAGCAGCTTGTTTGCCATTTGTAATTTGCAAATTAGCAGTGTCATTTTGGGGGTGAGAGCTGGATGTAAAATTGAGGTTTGCCCAGGACAAGAGAAGTGCTGAGTAATTAGATGAAACCTAATAATACTAAATACACCTCGCTGCAATTCTAGGGGGAGAATTGATGACTGGGGCGTTTAGCTGGGCGCTGTGACCACTGATCCCATTCTGTTACATGCCTGAGAGTAACATTATGTTCTCAAAATGCCTACTTGTTTGGCTCGAGCCTAAGTCCTGGACTGGCGATGCTGTAACTGATAAAGATGCAAGCCCCCTGCTCCACATTGCATTTCAGTGCTTGATTGTGTTTTTATATTAGATGACTCTTTTTTGTTTCTTTTAGTCAGGGGTGGGTAATTCAGGTCCAGAGAGTAAAAGTCCAGACCAAGATTTAGTTTCAACCAATCAGTTGAGTATAAAGAGTCGCAGAGTACTCGACTGGCTGCTTGAAACAAAATCTTGGTCTGGATTATTACTTTCTGGAACTGAACTATCCACCTCTGCTTTTAATCTGCTGCTTGGAGTCTTTGTTTCAGGCCAAAGCATGGGTTAAATGTGGGTGGGGCAGCATGTAGGAGGAACCATGCTTCCTCCCCCTCCTGGTGTGTGCAGTTTCTCAAAGTCAAGACAGAAGGCGGATAATAAGGACTGTGGTGCAGGCAGCAGAATTTAAAATGAGATGCAGATAACCCTGAGTGGTAAGGCTCTCCTCTGTCTCCTCCACCCTCTTTTTGGTGATCCTGAAAGGGCCCCTCTGCTAGGGGTGGTGCTTGCAGCAGAAGATTGCAGTCTGAACGTGGGAGTTGGTGAGGCCGGAGCAGCTTCCGTGCCACAGCTGGCTGTGTCCGTATGTTACCGCTTATAGCCATAATGTCTTGGCAGAGACATGGTTTTGATTTGAGGAAGCTACTCGGCCTTTTGTCAGAGATGCTGTGTGATGTCATTTAAATGATGTAGAAAAGCAGAGTGTCTATGAGGACTCAGCTGTAGTCAAGCTGATGCAGGTCATTCCTTCTGTGAGCTGATGGTTTGTTGACGGCTACAGATGTTCATTCCACTCAGGTGATGGAGCTGCTGGCTGTCAGGATAGAATCAGGACACTGACCTGTGCTTCACATGCCTTCTTCTTTACTAGTTTGTTATTTCTGTTTTCACTCTTGTGTATTTTACTTCTTCCGTTCTCAATTCTAGATTCTATAGAATTTATCCTCATTTTGAAAATGGACTGGGGTAACTTCGACCCCCAAAATAACACAGGGGTTAAATAAAAATATGAGAAACTGTTCTGGTTACTGATTATTAAAATACAAATGTCAGGGCAAGACACCATTCAAACGGAGAGGAAATGTGGGGAAAGCTTAAGGAAAGTTTAAAAAAATAGAGTAAAAGGGAGTGGTCCATTTAGGGTGCAGAGGAGTGCTCTTAAAATGGAGATGAGTGGTGTAGTGTTCCAGCTGGCAAGTATCTGTCCAGCTGCATGACCGTGAAGCATACCTGCCCATGTAAGGTTAGTCTGATGGTGCCATATGGTCCCTACTGATGTGGGGTTGAACGCGCAGGTCGGGGGAGTGCCTGTTGCTGTTCAAGTCAGGTGAGATGTGGCCAAGAAGTGTCCCCTGAGGTACACCGAGCCCAGCCATGGCACAGGGAGGTGAACCAGAGCTGATCAGTTGGTCAAGCCCCGGGATTTGGGTACCTTCCCAGCTCCTAGCGGATGTGTGAGAGTACCTGGTAATCTTTGAAGCTTTGAGATGTTGCGAAAACATTTTTGACTGTCAGTCTGAAGATGAGAATGCTGCAAGCCCTGTGTATGTGTATTTCCAACTGCTTAAGTGTGACTCACCTTGTAGACTAACGCTTCCTATTCATCCAGGGGAAATACAGGCACACTGTGCTGCTGGAGTTGCTTTCCTCCCCCAGTCCCCTCCTGCCTCGCTGTTCTGCTCTTTTGACTCCAGTGTCTTCAGATACTGAAACGTTCAAAGACTCTGCAGCGCTGGGACTCCCCGCTCCATTGATGTCTCAGCGGTAGGCAGAGTAAACAGAAACGAACAGAGCCTAAAGATAGTTATGTGGAGATCATGTCGGAGTATCCAAAAGGCGTGTCCACAGAGTTGCACTTTCGTCTGATGCATGCAGCGCACAGGACTTCGCACCGGGTCGTGGCGTGGCTGCCCCTGTACGGCATTGGCCATTGCTCATATCGCTCACCAGTGACTTAAAATCCTACCATTCTTCCAGAGCTTACCAGCTACAGATAGGGACAGGGTGTAGTTCCTGTACCAAAAGCAGAACATGGGTAGGTGAATCTGGGAGGAGAGGGGGACACCTCATAAAATGTATTAAAAAGGTACCTTTCTGAAGAAGTGGTACAAAACATCATCACTCATGATGAGCTCTTTCGTTCCATTTTGTCTCTGGATATACAGCCTACTGTCTACTTTTTTTTTAATGTGGCTTGAATTCATCAGATCTGCTGCTTCTATGGAAATAAGAATTTTCTTTCTTCTATAATGATTCACCAAGTTGCTTCCATCCGTGGCCTTGAATCGCTTCAATGGTGTGGTAGTACTGCGGGCTGACAGTATGTTTTCTACACTTGTCTGCCTCTCAGTCACATTTGCTAGGATGAAATAGACCTTGGTGCCTCCAAGCCCTTGTTGCATAGCAGAGCAACTGCTGCTCTTCATGGTTGTGAGATGACCAGAGGTGTTTCTGTTGCTGTAGACTAGAGCTTTGAATCTCCTCGCAAGTTGCACGGTATCAACATGTCTTCAGTGGCCTTGTGTCCTGAACTAAAAAGTAAAACTCAAAATGCATTATGGCTGTGGCTTAATCATCATTTCTACCATCCTAAGGGGCTCCAGGGATCACTGTCAGGGAAAAAGGTTTGCTTCTCTTTAAGTGGCTAAACATTTGCTACACTTCTGAAAGTGCCAGAGACTTGTAGTGAGCTGACCCTTGGCCCCTTGGTACACAGCACAGCTGGCCCTTGCCCCCCCCCCCTTCCTGTTCACTCCTCTGATGGCGCGTGTCTCCAAGTAACCGCTAATTTATTGTCGTTGTGTGAAACCTGAGTTGCCAGGGTGTCCATGGGGTCACGAGGAGGGTGGCTGCCAAACACCAAGACTAGCGGGATTCCTGTGCACTGCATGCGTCGGCAGGCCACGCCAAACCTGCTGTATATAAATGGCCAGTAGGGGTCTTATAAGCCGGCGGTGAAGGAGCGTTCCACGCGCGGCCTGGTAAAAAGCCGGAGGCTGCTTGTTTGGCCAGAGCCCCAGTCTCACTTAACACCATTAAGTGAGTGTGAGCGCTTGTCTGCTGGTCAAGCTGACTCCTCGTTTAGTTGGGGCCGCGGTACTCAAGGCCAACATCATCCATTGTGAGGACGTGTGATGATTTTATTTTTTCCTGTCCTTAATAGAACTGCCAGTATTTGAAAGTTCAGTACAGCTGTCCTGAATTTGACTGGGCAGGTCAGGGGAGGGTGATTTTTCCCCGGCACGACAGAGACTGAGGTAACGGAGCATGACGGGGTGCAGACAAAGTCTCTTAGGGTTTGTCCCCCTCGTCTCACATTCCACATGGCCCTCCTGTGGCGGGCAGCCTGGTGGCACCCTTCAGGTCCCCCCCCCGCCACACCAGGGAGCAAAATCTGTTCCAGGTCATGGTCAGCGTTGCATGTCTGTCTCAGGCTGATGACTCACCTTGAATGGATCAGTGATGTTCAGCAGGCTGTCAGTTATTAGTCTAACAACATGAAACACCTTAAGAACTGTAGGGTTTAAAAATATTAATTCATATATCTCCGTTAAGGAGGCTAAAATCAATGCATGGTTCCTGCCAGGAGTGTGGGGTGCGTTGGGGGAGTGAGAGAGCAGCGGCTTTTAATTAAGTTAAACAACGCGAGAATAAGAATTTCAAATATGGCCGCATGTGCTCCACTCAACTTATGGAATTTGTTAACATCTAAAATCAAACTTCAAGCTGCACTTCAAATTCTCGCTCTCTGCCAGATGGTATGTCAATGAACTTCTCATGCAGTTCATGGAAATCGGCGGGGCTGGAATGCAAATCGCACCTCCGCCAGGATCAGCCCCTTTCGCTGCCTTTTGGTAAAGTGACTGTGTCTCTGACGAATCGTCCCCGAGTAGAATCATACCTACCACGGAATCTCGTCTTCCGTGCTGCACTCTTGTGGCAGATCCTCCATGTGATCCCGCACGCGCACCCTGCCTGTTGGGTTTTTCCTGCCGTGTCTCAGCAATGTTTGCTTGTGCACTTCACGTTCATTAGCTTAGCTGTCCTGCTCACAGCTACCAGCGGGGAATGGGCATATTGCAATTATTAATAAATACGTATAAAAACACATGATGAAAGTTATATGGTGTGCATTGTCCCCTATAGTTTAATGCTTAAAGCACACTTTACATAATATACCTGTATCATTTAGGTATACAACCTCTCCCAGGTATCGTAAGGCGAAAATGTATCTTAATATAGTACACCTAACCAAACAAACAACATAGTGTAGCCCATAGTCTACCTTAAACATGCATAGAACCCTTGCATTAACCTACAGTTGGGCAATACCATTAACACAAAGCCTATTTTATGATAAAGTGTTGAATATCTTGTTTAATTTATTGAATAGTGAAAAATATTTACCTTTCGTAAAGTCGAAATATCGTAACACGGACCATCGTGACCCGAGGAGCGTCTGTGTACTTATTAGTCCATTAATTCTACCTTTTGTACTTTAAATGGACACAGTATAGTTATTGGTGATGGGAAAAATGTTGCTTGATCTTGCCAAAAGTCCATCTTTTTTCCAACCATCTGATTTTTATTTTTTTTCCCCCTCCACGTCCCTTCCAGAGCTCCGTAATTTTCCGTACATTAAGGTTCTTGAAATAAAAAAAAATAGTATGTCAGTGTTTTGTGTTCCGAACATCTGTCTCCACGAATGAACACAATTCGTTGCCTACTCCTGCTGTGGCCGTCCCTGCATGGCATTTTTCTGTGTCATTTATTCTCCTGTTATTATGCATAAGATAACGCAGAAGACAATAGCAGGCAAACCAGGTAGCTCTGATAGAAGGAAAAGCCAGGGTGAGGCAGACCCGAGACGAAATGTGCCATGTAAGTATTTTTTATGTGTTTCACATTTGGCATGTGATGGAGATTATGGCTCCTAAATATTTTGGGTTTAGGACCTTGGTTTTTTTTTTTTTTTTTGTCTGCAGCTCTGTCCACCTAAGATCTTCATCAGCTTCCTTTCTGGTTTGTTTCGCATTCAGAGTAGGAGCTTGCGAGGGCTGGGGCTGGGAGCTGAACCAGTGAGATTGAGGAGTATATGGCGGTAAACAGTGGACTGGCTGTAGGCTCGCAGTTTAGCATGCAGAGCGGGCACTGCGGGGTCACTATCGCGGAGGGGCAAACCTTCCTTCTGGCATTTTGTTCCTTCCAGAAGTTACACTGCACCGACTGTGAGCAGCAGATGGACACACTAATGATAGGTTACCCTGGATGATCTGGCCCCGGTGAACACAAAGACCCAGGCAGCTGCCCAGTTTACGCATTCAGGTTATTATTTCTTAGACAAAGGGCAGATGAGCTACAGCGGCTCACTGCTAGTTAGGGCTACTCCAGTGTGCAACCACGCCGTCACCTTCGTGCCTTCATGAGGCGTTTTGCATTCCTACCGCCCCAGCGATCATGCAAATGGGCCTCGCGAGCGAGTGATGTGCTTTTCCGTGGGGCGTGCCTTTCCATGCATCGCAAGCGGGATGGGACAAAGGCCAAGCGGGGGCTCTCCCGGCAGCCGCCTCCTGACGCGTGCTTGCTCGCTGTGCGCTGTGAATGAGAAGAAAGCCGCTACTGTTTGGGCACCTGCTGCGTGTAGGAGGCCAGCGGCGGTGGGGCAAGAACAAGGCTCCCAGTGAGCGCCGCTTTATGGCCGGGTGCTTCCTGAACACCCCTCCCTGTCCAGGGGACACCACTTTTGTGGTTAGCTGCCACCCCCCTCCTGCGGGATGGAGAGGACGGCTGAGGGTTCCGCTCTCCCCATCATATGCCACAGTCTCTCTCATGATTCCCATCATATCTGCAGCTGAGCTTCCCGCTGGCGAATCTGATTCCTTACTGCAGTGTGATATCCACACTCAGGATGGAGGAACGTGTTATCCTCACTGAGGCCTGGGACCCGTTACTATTGTGCCAGCTCGAGGCTGCTTCACCACTCCATTCTTGGACTTCCGACTTTCTGGGTCCCAGGTGTCAATGGCCATCTTGCTCTCAGTAGACTTTGGGTTTTTCATTTAGTCCCTGTTAAGGATTAAAAGTATCCTCCTCCTTCATACCAAAGTAACGCTCACTGTCACGCTGGTGAAAGTGTGCCAGTCGGGGGTGGATTCATTCAGGCGGTTTGGCGAAGTCTGTGTGTGACCGGGACGCGGTGCAGTACCGGAGTAGCCCCCAGGTAACACAGCAGACTTCTCCATCACACATTGGAGGGCGTTTAAATTCACCGGCGCGTTGGCAGCACAGGCTGGGGGCGCTCTGCAGGGCCCGGCTGCGTATGCTCATTCTCCGGGACGGTCCGAAATTATTAGCCAAAGGCTTCATATCATCAGTGTGCTCAGTGCTCGCTTATTCAGGCTGCTCCTGTGGCTTAATTCTATTTAAATATTAGTCTGCTGAAAAGCCTTCCTTCAGAAAACCGCAGGTTGTCAGAACAATGCTGAGTACACAATGATAGACCAGTTCAGAGTGCTGCTAGGGTGATTAATTTTACTGTGATTGCTTTGTCAGTGTTATTATCCTGGCTTCCCCCCCCCATGTGCTTTTCCATCGGGTGTTTCTAGTCCAGTAACCCCCCCCACCCCCAGCATGGCTCTGATCCACTGTTTCACGTACGCCGTGGCCCGTTGTCTTTGAGCCTCGCTGTGTGCTGCGGACAGGCACTGAGTACCAGTGCACAATGACCTATTGTGAGGTAGACAAGGGGGCATTGGGTTTAGCAGTGACATTTAGAGGAACAGGATGGCAGGACAGTTGGTGCACACCATGCCACAGGAACCCGAGCTGGCATCGCTAGAAGCTAGGTTTGCAAAAGCAGCAAGTGTTCCCATCAGGTTAACCCTTTGATTCAGGTTGGGGATAATCCTCAAGGGTACAACAGCTGCTCCGGGAGGAGTGGTTTGCAGTTACTTTCACTCGTGAGTGACCCTCTGCATAAAAGTCTGATGGCCACGTTTGGACCAGAGCAATGTTCCCACCCGCGGTACCTGCCACTGTTGTCCCAGGGGCTCACCTCTCCTTTCTGCTCCCCATTTCCCTTCACAGTCGCCAGACAAGCTAAGAGCCCTAGAGGAGACAAAGAACTACACCACCCAGTCCCTGGCCAGCGTGGCCTACCTCATCAACACCTTGGCCAACAACGTGCTGCAGATGCTGGACATCCAGGCCTCGCAGCTACGCCGCATGGAGTCCTCCATCAACCACATCTCGCAGGTAGGCCCCGCCGGGCGGCCCGGCCCGGAGCCGCAGGCGGGGAGGCTGGAAGCAGCCATGTCCGGCATCAGGAGTGGAGGACTATGATGTTCACTGGTGCTTACTGACATGTGCAGCCTCAGCGTCAGTGAGGTTTTTAATGACCAGTGACTCCCTCATGTGGCGCACAGAGCTCCTTCCATTTCCCTTCCTCTTTTAGCCCCTCATCTCTCTCCCTTTGTCCTCATTCCCTCCCCTGCCTGTCCTCTCTGGGAGACCTGAAGACGGGCAGCCATCACAGTGTTGGGGACGAGCCTCTGACCTCCCCCGCCTCTAATCCTTCCTTGCCAACTTTTTGAGACCCCGGCATGCCGGCACTGGCTCTGTTTCCTCACCACTCCATCCGCAGTGTGTTTTAATGAGGCCTGTCCCTAAGGAACAGCACACAGAAGCCTCTGTAGGTTTGGATAGTGTGACGCTGTTTTTGTCCGTGAGGCCGGAGCTGGGTCAGTGTAGTACATCTCACTTTTGGGGAGGACGGTGGTCACGTGTCCTTTTGCTTGTTTACTTTTTAGAGAACTACTTTATTCCTTGACAGACAGGATAATCGCACTCTTTATGCCTGCATGACTGAAGCCACAGTTTTCTTCAGAAACATCTGTGGGGGACATAATGAGAGAGTGTTGCATTATGGGAAGGGAGTCCTCTCTAATACAGAATGTCCGGGGCCCTTTTGGGTTTGAGTGTGCTGTCAGAGCGCCAGGGCCCAGATGGTATGAGCTGCTCATTGAATCCCAGAGACTGCTGCCTGCTCGCTATCCAGTTAGCCAGCTAGTCTCCCCTGGCTTCTCGGCCTGAATACGCTTCGACACCAGCCAGTGTTAAATGTTTGCTGGCTCTTCTTGTGGCTTGTCGCTGGCTGTTTTCCTTTTGAATCTGCCACGCGGAGTAATTGGATTAAACGCCCTGCTGGTTACTGTGATGTTTGAATGAAGTTAGTTCCTCATACTTGAGTTCCTTAAAGAAAGCTCCAGACTACTGAGATCCTCACTGGCCATACTGTGGCCTGTTAAAATCCTGTACATTTGTGACTTTCAGTAAAAGATCCATTATGGGGCTACAGGTTGACCAGCATTTCCTGTCTTCAGCTACAGCGTTCACGGGGTAAAAATGATCCAGCTCCAGAAACCCTTCAGTCAGCATGTTAGTAAATGTTCACCAGAAATATTTGGTGGGTGTATTTCGGGCAAAGGTAGAAAGATGGATACAGTATATGACAGTCACGCAGGGCAACAATGCAACAGCAAACATTTACAGGTGCCTGTTTTGGGGAAACGTACGGTTTGTGGCAAATACAAGGTGCTGACATTTCTGCCTCTTCTAGACCGTGGACATCCATAAGGAGAAAGTGGCCCGGCGGGAGATAGGCATCCTTACCACCAATAAGAACACCTCCCGCACTCACAAAATCATCGCTCCGGCCAATCCCGAGAGGCCAGTGCGCTACATCCGGAAGCCAATCGACTTCAACATACTGGATGACATCGGCCATGGAGTGAAGGTATGGCAGCGAGCGAGGTATTTCTCAAATGTGGTAGTTCCTGGCATTTTAGCCTGGATCCAACCTGCTTCTGTAAATGCATAAATAAATCCTTCTACACATGAATGCAGCCCTGAATTGTTGTCGGTGAAGCTCTGCTAAGCCTTCACTAAAAGCAGCATTTTAGGTCACTGCTAGCCTGCATGTCCCTCCTGTGTTTGCTGGCTGCTGGTTCTCCCTGATGCAGCGTAACATGGTAGTGGAGCTTCCCCAGGTCGTTCAGTCCAGCCACCTCCAGCGGGAGATTGCCTCTCGCAGACTGGCAGGGTATAAAGAAGGCTGCGTGTAGATTCCATTATTTTGGGGGGGGGGGGGGGGAGAAGATGTGCATAACAGGAATTCCTGCTTTATATGTAACCTGGTTGTTCAATGACCTATTTAAGTGATCAAATTCATTGTTATATTGCCAACATATTATCTGCATGGAGTTGGATTCTCTAAGAAAGCTCTCGGTCCTCCTTGGGTGAGGATTTTGATGGATTTTACACTCTGCCACTTTACAACAACCTTCAGCCACTAATCTTTCAACTACTTTCTCTTTTTTTTTTTAATTAAGTGGTTGCTTAGGTTCAAGGTAAGTATTATAATTGCTATTCTTTCGTAATGGTCGTCTTGCATGTAGAAGGACCTAAATATGATGTCTTTTTCTGCCCCCTTTCGAATCTGGGCTCAGCCTTGAAGGGTGACATCCCAGCGCTGTTTAATAACAGCATTGATCCTTCTGAAAGTTGATTGTCAGTGAGCAGTGACTCAGTAAGCGCCCCCCCCCCACATTCTGCTGTTTTACACCATTAAGAAACCATTCATTAGGTCTAATAACCTCCCAGAGGATCTTTGAAGTGAGTTCTGTGGAAGATGAGGTGTTGTCAGGAAAATTGGTCATGATTTGAAAGTGTTACTTAATGATGGAGAGGCTGCAGAGAAGATATCATTGAAGGTCCCCCTGGTGTCTTTGTGTTCTCAACTTCATAAATGTGGCTCATTGACATCAAAGCAGGTAACTGGTACTTCCATCAGTGGTGAATATTCCACCTTCCCTTTATGCCAGTTTTTGCATACACTTGCTTCAGCAGTGAAGGACTTAAATTTGATTGACTGACTGATCTCGGCAGAATTTTGTTGCTCTTCTGTCCTGAAGCCATATCTGGACTGTTAGTTGGCTGTCCAGAACAGGAAAGCGACACACAGTACATGCAACCTGTTTGTACCAAAACCTTTTTGCAGTTTTGAGGGCACCTCTGCACATGAGAGAGGCCTCCCGTGTCTCCTTAAACCTCTGTCCAACAAGCAGTCCTGTCTGCTTCCTTCCAGGGCATGATTCCTCTGGCTAACTCGATTAGCAACACGCTGGCAGTGGGGTTGGATGGGACGTGGTGTTTTGTGGTGTTTATCAGTGCTGCTGGTTCATGCTTGTCTGTTGTCTTGGCTGCAGATACCACGTTGTCCGTTTTTATTGTTGGTGGCCATTTGTGTCCCATCATTGGCTCCTCCTGCCCCTGCCTGCAATGTTTCACCCCCAACCGCTGTCCCTTCCAGGTGAACACTCAGAACATGAAGATGGGCGGGCTCCCTCGCACGAACCCACCCACCCAGAAGCCCCCAAGCCCACCTGTGTCAGGAAAGGCCACCGTTGGGTATGTAAGAGGGGTGTCTCCGGGTATGGGCTGTCAGTTATGAGATGGGTGGTTTCCATGTGCGGGTGTCTCTCTGGGGATGGTGTGTTTTATGATACAGTGTGCAGCTTGTATGTGCGGTTGTCTCTGGGGATGGTGTTTGGAACGTCTCTGGTCGTCATCTCTGTCAGTCTGTTTGTAATCACACCCATCTTCTTCCTTTAGTCAGTTGACCCTTTGCATCACTGGAGCTTTGCATCACAGGGCTTTGAGGCAGATGTCTAGCCCACTTAACAGGTCTGGTCCCGGGGGCAGTCAGGTGGCTGGTGTCTGATAGACTGGGTCCTTGGGGCAGTCAGGTGGTTGGCCTCTGATAGGCTGGGGCCTTGAAGTTATTTGGGTTGTTTGGGCTGTATGCCCATAAGGTTATCTGGGGGAAGGTGAAAACTACTCTGTGGTGGTAGAGCTGAGAGTCACGCAGTCTGTCTCGCAGGGGGGGTCTGACCTTTAGGTGACATTTATTGTGGCTGCACGTCTTCTTCCATTCAGGTATTTCAAAGGGGGTGGGGGGCATTGTATGTTCAGAGTCAAGCGGGCCAGTCTTTAAATCTGTGACATTTAGCAGACATTTCCATTGAAAATAGTTTACAGCTTTCATACACTTGCAACAGGATTAAAATCTTCCATATTGCCAGTTAGCTGTGCACTTTGGCACAGTTGACTTCCCAGTATGGTTCTGGTGTTTTCTCTCTTAATGGACAAAGTGTGTGCGTCTGTGTGTGCCTGTGTCTATGTCTGTGTGTTGCTGGGATACAGCCCAGATGTGTGCCACACTGCAGCCCTGGAACTCCTCCTCAGCGTGGTCAGTCCTTGCCAGTCATTCAGCACCAGGTTTACTGTGGAATGCAGTATTTCTAAGACGTGAAAGTGTAGCTTTCTGCTTGGTGCTGCCGAGAGAGCCCAGGTGCATTCTGGGAAGTAAGTAGAACTGGGGTAAGAGTCTGCTGTCCTGCTTCATCTTGATAAGACTGGTGAAGTGTAATAAACACTGTTAAACACTGAAGTGTTATTAGCTCACAGCTAAACCCTGTGGGTAGAAAGAAGGAATGAGGGAGGGATGAGAGAGAGGAGTCACCGCGAAGTGAAATCCCAGTGCTGCTCGGTGGGTGTTTAGCCTGCACGGTAGTGAAGCGCACTGTCGCCATGGCGAGGCATGAAGGAGACCTAGCAACCAAGCAGTCCGTCTGGCTCCTGGATATCTAATATAACATGGAATGCTTCAGAAATACTCAATTATCGCATTGTTTGTGTCTATATGCCTGAGCACAAATAGAGTAGGGATCTCCACCCCTCCATCAGTGACACCCCGTGTGGGCACCTTGTCTTTGGGGTAATGTCATCATTCACACATTTTTGTCTGTGCTTAAGTGTCCGTATCGGCCCTCGTTCCCCTGCCATATCCAGAAAGAGCACAATGTGGAAATTTCTGGATGCACTAGCTTATCCTCTCTGGGCAGGTTATTCGGCCTGGTTCAGTGCTGGTTTCCACTGGCGGTGGCGTATCTGGGAGAACAGAGAAGGAAGAGAGTGACCAGGGTCACCCCCCATATGCCGTTTTCAAATTTTAGGTACCCTCTTCTTGACAGCCCCATGGATGTTAAGCGTTGTGCCCCTCTACCCACAGGCGGCACTCCCCCTATAGGACACTCGAGCCAGTGCGTCCGCCAGTGGTCCCTAACGACTATGTTGCCAGCCCGATGCGCAACCTGGCTTCCATACAGCATCCCAGTCCCGTGCGCACGGCGTCCGTTAATCAGAGGAACCGCACGTACAGGTACCCAGAGGAACCCACAGCG
>JAAGVU020000099.1:511110-527251 GCA_011763525.2 Mormyrus iriodes | reverse complement strand
AAAAGCACATTGTTTTGTAGGCAGAACTACAACGGATTTGACTAAATCAGCAATGTAGTAAAAAAAAAAAAAAAAAATTGTTTTAATACTCTGATGGAAAGAGGCGAACCAGCTCCACCCAGTGTTGGACAATATGAAAGCAGCAGGGAAAAGGGGCCGCCACGGTTCAGGATCCTGTTCATGGGGGGCACAGCATGGCACAGACTGAAACACTCGTGTTTGGCTCCAGGCACAAGGCTCTCGATTGGCTTGCTCAGGTGTAACAGTGTGATGTTGGTGTTAGTGGCGGTCTTTTCTATGAGTGATCCCGTACCCGTCAGTCCTGCCTGTCCTGTCATCCTGCACCCGTTGCCGTCTGCAGTGGGGCGACCAAAGCCCCAGCCTAAAAGTGGATGCCCCACTGTCATAGGAACATGAGCCAATATATAGAGACATATAATAAAAGTGAATATTGGAAATATAGAAATGTGACTTGTGGTGTTTTCTGTGTGTGTGTACCCCACTATGGACTGACCCATCCTGGCTCATTCCACGCCTCGCACCTATAGGCTCCGGACTCCCTCCCGCACCCCGGGACAGGATAAGCTAAGGTTTCAGACAAAAAAAAAAAGGAGCCCAGAAAATAATCCCCCTCAGCTGCTTTATGCTAACGGCTATCAGCACACCTGCAGAAATACAATTTTCAGCACAGAAGCATCTTAATAGAAAATAGCATATAATCCTTTCGCATAAAGGGTTACAGCTACACAGTAACAATCTGTGGCAAGATGCCAAATTACATGCAATTACACCTTGATTACGTTGGAATGTCTGTCAGTTGTGGAGGGGAAAACATCAGCACTGTGTCTGTTTGAATCTGCTTGTTTCCACATGTGGGCCCTGTACGTTCTCCTGTGCTCTGACACAGACACGCATCCCTCCTGACTCTCCTAAATAAATGCAATCGACATTATGTGCTTAAAGCCAAAGCAAACCATACAAACTAGATGCTGTTTGCGTGACAACAACGTAATTCCCAGAATACCGTCCAGGCCTACCCTACACACTCTACCCACTTCTGCAAAAAATTTATATTTATTTTATAATTTATATTTATTTATATTGCCCATGAGGAAAAAATGTAAACTTTGTTTTAGAATATTCAGAAAGTCACTTCAGGAGCCCCAGTTTGAGAACCACTGACCTGTAAAATGTTCCTGGGAAGCTTGAAAAACATCCATGCTTTCAGATTTACTGTGTTCCCAAGATGGGTTCCGCAGTCTCCCTGTCCGTTCTCTGCTTATCAAATGGCACGGCTGCTTCGGTTTTGGCACGATGTGTCTAGAAATTAAACCAGGTGTAGATTTTCATCCCTATAATGAAATGTGACGGATTGTTGTAAAGTGGTAGTAATAGCCAACAAAAATCAGTTACCCTGTTTACAAGGTAAAGCATCTTCTGCAGTCACCCTGCCCTCTGCTGCCCCTCAGTGCCATTGCTTAAATTTTGGTCAAATTTGTTTCAAAATTTGAACAGGTCCAGATCCGTTCCCTTACAATGCGTCTACAAAGTCTGAAAATACTTTTTGAGTTATCCCTTTAACGGGAGGCAAAACTGCCCTTTTCTTTGTTTTATTATGAGGCACTGCTTCCATTTTGGGTGATCTGTCTCATTAATCAGTTCCATTTCATCACCCATACAATGCCTCCACATTCCCCATCCAAGGAATACAATGAAATATAGAATTTGGGCACCTGCTCATTTGACCATTTCTAATTTGATAACTACCTCACAACAGCATTTCAGTTTGCATCGTGTCAACCACCAACCAAACAGACACTACCCTGGCCAATCCCAGATAAAATTGCAGGGGTACAACCTGGACGGGACAATAATCCATCACAGGGTATACACACACACACACTACAGCAAATTTATAAATGCTAATTAGCTAAATGCATGTTGACTGGGGGAGGAAACCCACATGACACAAGATTAGCATGCAAACTCCAAACATGCAGTGGCGAGTGGGATTCAAATCCCCAACCGTGCATGTGTGAGACAATGTACCATCCATATTTATATACTTTACAATTAAATTGCAAAAGAGATCACAAGCTAAGGAAAGTAACTGCTGATGTGAAACACCAAAAGGCAGCAACAAGGCAGTGTGTGGCAGGAAAATTGGCATGGAAATAGGGGTGTTCATACACACATTTTTGATTCAGTTCCAAAGGGGATTTCAAAGGTCACAGTATTGTTAATGTATTTTCTACAATGCTTGATTGCGTCTGCGATTATCCAAAAGTGTAAATACTATTTTCAGACTTTTAGAGGGTCAGGTCTGTTATGGATCGGAACCGGTGTGGTACTGAGGCGTTGCTCACTGCATGGCGGCACTTGGGTCCCAGTTTGTGACAGCCTATCCGGGTAGGTGCATGGACTGGAAAACAGGACTTGTTGCCTGGAAAGGGAAGGGTGACCGACTGGATTGCGACAGCTACAGGGGGATAACACTACACTCGGTGCCAGGTAAGGTCCTTGCTAGGGTCATCCTTAACAGGATCTGTAATTATTTGCTCGCCGACCAGCAAATGGAGCTGTCTGGTTTTATGCCTAAGAAGTTGACCATCGACTGCATCCTGGCACTGAGGGTTCTCATTGAGCGTAAACGCGAATAAGCAGCAGAGGTTCTTTGCAGCCTTTGTCGATTTTCGTAAAGTGTTTGATTCAGTTTAGCTGAATCAAGCTGCCCTGTGGGACATCCTGGGACTTCATGGGATCCCCCCGAAGCTACTGGACATCATGGCCGGCCAGTACACTGGTACTGTGAGTGCTGTGCAGAGTGGATGGAGAACCTCCGCTTTCTTCCTAGTTTATTCTGGGGTTCACTAAGGCTGTGTTCTTGTTCATACTCTGTTCAACTGAGCTTGAGTGTCTGGGATTAGGGGGTCTCCTGGATAAAAACTAAGATCCAGGCCATTAATGACTTCTTGGGCAGTGTGTCTGTCTGCGGTTCACTCACCTCGGCAGCGACATTCATGTCTCTGGTGACTCTTCCTATGAAGTCAGCAGATGGATTAGGAGAGCATGGGGGTTCATGAGGTACCTGGAAAGGGGTTTGTGACGTTCCCGATATCTTTGTAAGAGGACGAAGGTCCAAGTCGTTAGAGTCTTGGTGCTCCTTTTTTTGCTATACAGCTGCGAAATATGGACGCTATCCAGTGAGCCAAGACGAAGACTGGACTTCTTCAGTACTGTGCCTCTTGGGAGAATCCTTGGGTATCGCTGGTTTGTCTTTATATTGAATGAGCAGTTCCTAGGGGAGTCCTGAATGAGGCACATTACCTGCATTGTGAGGGAGCGTCAGTTACGGCACTACGGCCATGTGGCGCGTTTCCCTGAGGGTGATCCGGCTCACAGGATCCTCATTGTTGAGGACCCGAGCGGCTGGACCAGGCCAAGGGGACGCCTACGTAACACCTGGCTGTGGCAGAAGGGTGGCCATTTCTGGATGGATGGGACTGGACCGTGTCTTTGCCTGGGGGGAGGGGCAGTCGCCAGCTAGGATCCCAAGGTGTTTTGGCGTGTGGTGGGTGCGGCAACGCACTGGCCCAGTGCAGGCTCCCCAACGTGACCTGACATAACCTGTATTTTGCCGCAAACAGACAGGGCGTCTGATAAGATCTCACTAAAATAGCTTGCCAGGGGATGCCATACCAGGGGGACAAAATGCACCAATGCGTGAAGAAAAAAATCCTTCCAAAAATGGCTTTGGACACTGGCACTATTGTTTTGTGGAGAGGGAGATAGATCAGTTACGGTGAACTTGTCCTTATGATGGACGTGTTCTGACGCAGGGTGAGAGAGCGTGTGATCAGACACACCGCAGCCCCACACATTGCTCACTTACCTGACTGACTGTAACACCCTGATGCAGCGGCGTCTCCGGCACAGACACCCTAAAGTGATTGCTCATAAATCCTAATACGAATGCACCTCATCAATTAAATCACAGGCAGACATTAATGTAACGGCGGCATGAGTAAGCGGAAGTGGAGACAGAGATAGGAGTGGCATTTTCACTAACAGCATTCCAGCTCACAGAACTGGTATAAATATTAGTCTGTTATACCGCATCGAATTACAAATCACTGTTAATGATCACTGTTATAACACATGCAAAGCAACATTTCAGAGTGGAGAAAACCATCGTCCTTAACTTACAGTCAAAACAACCTCGCAATAATGCAAAACAGACTCACCAGCGATGTTCACGGCTTACAAAAGCTGAACGATCTTTCATCTGGGAAAACTTTAAGTCTCTAATTTTTGCTCTATTGGTGAGCTGCTAAATCCAACTTTTAATAAATTGCCCACGAGTCATTTTATCAGCCTGCCGGTGGAAGCTAACATGAGTAGCCGTTGGTTGAAAAGACCATAGAAAACGTCTTGACGCACGTCAAATCGATTAGTGTTACATTCTACTGCCTGCTATCAGCAGAAGCCATCCTGATCGTGCTCCACAGCTCATTACTGAAAACGCAATGAACATGTGCACACACTTCTTAGCTGCTCACTTGCTTAAACGCTGACGGGCCGGCCCCATGCACACCAAAGGAAGACTGTTAGGAGCAGTCCTCGCTTTGATGCAAAAGGTATAGCAAGATATTTGGAATGCACGACAGTTCTACCATTGTTATACCTAATAAATGCATAACAATATTAGTTAGTTGTGAAGAAAAATATATTACTGATCATGTCGCGCACTGCTCAACAGCGACATCTGGTGGGCCCTGGCCCCACCGACACCTAACGTAGAGACGGCACTGAACGGAAAAGGGAAAGTATTGAAAGTAACACCCATGTGTTTTCTGACTTGACCGCTAGCACAACTCTTATGGCTAATCAATACCTCAATAAATTATTTAACAAATTATGTTAATTGAGCTAGCAGAGAAATGTAATGAATCAATGGAATGGTTGAGGTGTCCCTAAGGAGAGGTTTGGGGACCAAAGCAGTCCAGTTCTAGCTCTCTGTCAATGGTGATGGTTCCCTTTTGGAAAAACAAACTAGAAATTCTTAAAGTAAATTTTGTTTCTGTTAATTCGTATATGTTCTAATATTACATTGCTTTTTGAGCAAACACAGAGTTGCCAACCTGATAAATAGCTTTAAACATTTTCTTTGACTGCTTAAGACTCGCACAGCACTGCAGATCCCCCATAAACTGGCAACCCTTGGCTCACAGGTAACGGCAAACATGTACCTCCTTGCAGGAAGCCCTTGACTCCAGTCTGCTGAGACGTCAGTCTTCAGCACGTAGCTGCCTGATGCCAGGAGCTGTTCCATGCTCCTAAGAGGGTTAACTTTCATGTCATCAAACGCACCCTTTAAGAGGCCAGGAGGCCATATCCATATTGTCTCCTTTGTGACGCGCGTAATTCCTCACAAACAAAGGAGGATGGCCAGCTGAACTGCCACGTTTAACAATAAGAGTGAGGTGAGCGTCCAGCTCACAGAAGGGAACATTTATCAGAAAGACAGATTCAGCGTCTGCCACGTTACAGAAATGAGACAAACCTTAACTACCATTCATGTCGCTGTTTATGTGGCACTCTGGATTTGTCAAAATCCATAGAAGTGGGGGGGGGGGGCAAATGACAGAATGCCACTTTCATGTTTCAGACACGTTTCCCTACATCAATGGCATGTTGGTGTCACGGGTAATCTGGTTGCTGCTGAAACAGGATCTGTTTGCTCTCCAAACAGCACTCCCTCACTTTACTATATATATTTGTATATTATGCATTTATGTTTAGTAAAGTGAGGAGCTTAAGTGAGGGAGTGCTGTGTGTGTGTGTGTATGTATGTAATAATAACATAACACCTGTCACAACAAGTTATTTTTCAGCCTGGAATCCCACACAGATGCCTGCCATTTCTCCCCGAGATGAAGTGGGGCCGGTTTTGTGCACAAATGAGAAGGCATTCAAAACAGAACAGGTACAAAACATTTCTGAAGAACAAGGCTTCTTTCTTCCCCACACGCCATCCAGCGTAACTGGGTGCTACTGTGCCTTTCAGATCAGACCCCAGCAATACCTGCATCGTCCAATCCCCGATCTGATAAGCGGAGGACAGAGTGAATCGCAGGTCAGCGAGCTGCTCAGCATCTCGCCGCAAGCCCAGGCAGCAAAGGAGCAGCACGTGTGCCGCCCTGGGTCAGTGACACTCATCCACGTAAATCATCAAGGAAAATTCCAGCAACAGGCAACAGCAAAGTATAACAAAAGATAACTGGGACATCGTGAGGTATGATTTAAACATTTATATTTACTTTATATGCATTTTATTTTTGTTACTCCAATTTTTATATTTTAAGGGATGTTCCTGACTTTAAATAGCTCCTTTGGCCACCTAAATCAGATACTATATTTCAATAATTTAATACTTCGCTTAAAGGCCTGTTTGCAGACATGAAAAACAATAATGGCAGTAGATCTGAATATAGCTATTCATGAATAAAAACAAGGCATATGTGTACATGTTTACATGAAGCACTAGTTACATTAATTAGTCCTAAGAAATCAAACCCCCCTGTCCCTTCTCTCTCGTTGTCCTTCCTACTTTTTCCATACTGTGATTCCCGGCTTTGGGATTTCAGTCCCTCTGGATGAAGGTTCAAACGAGTTCCTCTGGGCGTGAAGCCAGGACAGTCCATGACATCCGACAGAAGCTCTTGGGTGTTTAGCTCGCCCCGCCACACCCCTATGGCTCAGAGCACCCCCCTCCCCCCACCCTACACAAAGGCAGGCCAAAGGGAGCCGTATAAAGGCGGGAACAGAAGCTCTATATACAGACAGACTGCGACGCGATCGACAACACGGTTTGCTGAAGCCAGCTTGGCCATCAGACACAGAATGTGAGGAAACCACACGGGCAGGTGCAGGCGGGCCGTCCTGTATCATCTCCACATTATTAACAGTCAACACATCCCTTTTTTACTACCTATCATGTGATACATATCCTAACCAATCCGGTGTGAGAAGGAAATCGGCCAGTCATATTTGTACAGTGCGAGGAGTCAGAGCTGAAGCTGAACCACCCTCTCCCCCATTACCGCATCCCAGAACCTTCCTCCACCAGTGTGGGCTGGTACTGGGGGAAAACCAGGAGCGTGCAGCACACACTCACACTGAGTCTGCAGGATATCCCCCCCCCATCTGTAACAGACAATTAAAATTTCATCTGCAGATTTTAAGAACAAAACTGAAAATTTAAAAAAGCATATTAAATAATGTGACATAAAAAGGTAGATCTACCACAGACATACACCCCCTCCCGCCCCGTCCCTCTGAAGTCCTCGCGGGAATCCATGCAGTACCAATACACCGATACATGTAGGAGGTGGCCGGGCCGTCCTGCTGGCAGGGAGGCTAGCTGCTTATACTAGCTAGGAAGCTGCACAAACACACGGGGAAGCCACCATGGAGTTTGCTTTTGGTTTGCTCTTTTCGCGTAATAAAGTAGCTATTAGGTTAGGAGCAGGGAAATTGGGCACAAACCCCCCTACACACACACATTAGCATTCCCCGGTCAGTTTGGTGTTTTGGTCCCGCTTGGGAGGCGCCGGGGGAGGCCCCCGCCGAAGCGTTGCATAGCCTGAGATGTTTCCAGAAGCATAGCCGCCCTTGCGCTTGTGATCGAGCAGCAGCTCCGGGGGGGGCGGGGGCAGCAGTGCCATGTCGTCCATGGTGGCCACCGGCTCCAGCTTGGTGGAGAAGCGGGCCGAGGTGAGCGAGCCATGCCGGGTGACGGACTTGCGCTTAAGAGTCCGGTTCAGGTCCTCCAGGAAGTTGGGCTGGATCGACAGTGTGCCCTTGGGCGACGTGGGGGGCAACTGGGAACCGGTATGCGGCGGGGGCCCCTGCTGCCCCGTGGGCGAGATGAGCTGTGGCTCAGGGGTGGGAGTGCTGCGCCGGGCCAGCGTGGGGGGGGGTGTCTTCTTCTTCATGGAGGTCTTACTCCAGGTGGTGGGGGCAGAGGGCACCTGGGGCTGAGGGTTGACCACAGCCACTCGAGGGGGACCACTGTGAGCATCCGCGGGGGGCGGAGGGGGGAAGAGCTCCGAGTCGGGCGGGGGAGGAGGGAAGTAGTCAAAGTCCTGGGGGGGGGAGGGGAAGTCGCCACTGGGCTCGGTGTGCTGTCCCACCTGGCCTTGGAGAGCGGGAGGCAGGTTCGCCAGGTTGAGTTTGCCCGGTTTGGGCAGTGCCGGGGCGGCTGAGAGGGGCTCCTTGGAGGGAGACCCCGAAGAGGAAGCCGGCAAGGTGGGCGTGGGTGTCTGGCCAAACCGATTCACCAGGTTCTCCACCTTCTTGTACTCCTGGTGCTCGAGTGAGCTGCTGGACTTGATGCTGGAGTTGCGTTGGGGCGTCGGAGGGGGCTTCCGCCCTCCAGAGCCAGACGAGGAGGCGGAGGGGGACTTCTTTAAGGAGGGCAGCGGGGGTGGCGGTGGAGTGGGGACCTCTGGCTCGGGTGGGGGCAGGAAGGGGAGGCTGCTCTCCGGTGGGGGAGGCGGGAATTCCGGAGACTGTTGCTGGGCATGGCCTACTGGCTGCCACTTGGGTTTTGTTTTGATGACTGGAGGGGACAGGGGGGCCGAGTATCTAGAACTTTCTAATGTGCTTGGCACTGGTGGAGATGAGCCTGGAAACTGGTTGGCCATCTGCTTCACCAGGGAGGGGGTGGCTGATATCGGGGTGGATAGAGGCGCCGCCTTGGAGGAGAAGCTGAGCTGCTTGGGCAGTGTGGGGGGGGGCTGGCTGGGTGTGTGCCCCCCCGAGTAGCTAAGCTGCTTCTTCATGGTTGGAGGTGCACTGGGAGGTGAGGTTAGGGGCTGTCCTGGGGGGAGGGGAGACACAGGGGATGTTGGGAGGCCCTGGCCGGTGGGCTTGGGGGCAGTATGTGGGGGGAAGCCACCATAGAACAGTTTGGCAGGGGCGGGGGGTGGAGCCGCTGGCTGCTGGGGAGGCCCAGGCGGTGGTGTTGGGGCTGGAGGTGGCGGCGGAGACTCAGCCTCACAGACAGGAGGCGGAATATCCAGGGGCAGGCTGGGAAACCGTTGGGCCAGAGCATCCTGGAGGCCATTGCTGCAGAACGGCTGGTACATGGGATGGGCTGGGGGAGGGGCAGGGAAGACACCTCCGCTCTCCATGGCGACGGCGGGGGGCAGCTGCTGGGATTGGCTGGGCACTGGGGACGTGAACTGAGGAGGGGAGGGGCTGGGAGGCCCCAGCTTCAGCACGGCCATTGCAGAGCCAGGGGTGGGCATGGTGAGAGGTGGCGGGGGTGGGGGAGGCGGTGGGACGTTGGCTGTGTTGCTGCCGTGCAGCGCGGGCTTAACGGACTGTGGAGGCGGCAATGGCGGCTGCTGCTGGGTGAGGGAGGGCAGGTGGTACTGCGCCCCCTGGGAAATGCCCTGCATCCGCGAGATTGTGCTGTACTTGGTGAATGGGGCCGGGGCCGCTTGGTGGGCAGAGGCGGGCAGGGGTGGGGCGGGGCCAGGGGGCGGAGAGGGCGTGGTCACCTGGGGGTACATGGCTGGGTAGCTGCTGCGAGTCTGTGGGGGCGGCTGGGTCACAGGGGGCATCTGGGGCAGCGGAGGAGGATAGGGGCCCCTGCAGGAATCCACCCTCACCTGCAGAGACATCAGAACATCAAGGTCTTCATGGTCAGAGTGAAGAACGACCTGCAGTGGAGCCCAAACACAGCCCCTGAGGGAAAGCCTGACGCTGGTCATACAAGTATGTGTGTGATGAGACTTACGATGACGTGCTTCTAATTTTAAAATTTTATTTTCAAAAGCTGAATGACCAGACTGAATATTCCAAAACCGAGGTTAGCATGTTAGTTACTTCACAGGGAAATACATTTCGGAGTGCCATGAGTGGAATTCTTTTACACAAACGTCTAGAAATAAAGGGGAGGGGCGCAACTAAAATAAAATCAAAAGTCTCTCACAAAAATCCCAAAATCTACCCACAGGAAGTGAAAGACACTAACAATGAGAGACATTGGGGGGAAGGTCAGCGGCCAATGAGAGGTCCAGAACTGGCGAGAGGCGGGGCCTACCTTGACAGCGTCCTCAGCCTGCGAGCCTCTCTTCCAGGCCTCCGAGAAGATGGAGCTGACCACGCTCTGGGAGCGCACATGGCCCGAGGTCGCTGTGTCAGACACGCCGCTGTCCGACTGGGTCGAGTGGTTGGAGTGCGACTCTGTTTAAAGGATCAGACACATAGGGTTTGCCGCAGCGTGTCCCCAAGATGGGACAATAAAGGGTGCCGGGCAACCGTCGGGCCCCGCCCCACCTGGCAGGCTGGACGAGCTGGAGCCGGACTTCATGCTGGCACTGGACAAGGAGGCCCAGTCGTAGGCTGCCTCTGTCCGCTTCATGGCTTCCTGGTAATTAAGGTACAGCTGCTTCCCATACTGAGAAGGAGAAGAGAACCCAGAGTGGGGGGGATACGGTAAGACCAAGCTGAGAAGAACCCCCCCACCACCACCACGCTCTGGAATTCTCAGCTTCAAGCCTCACGTTTAACTGCCAGGTGAAGATTTAAAATATCATCAAGATATATTTCTAGGTATCAAATAACAGGCTGCCTGTCATTCAAGTCGTTAAAAACACTGAGTGATATCTCTCCATTTACTAAGTGACAGACAACGTCTGGGTCATTCCGTCACTCAGAAGTGTTTAAGGAGACCTTGGCGATACGGATCCCGTTGACCCACTGGTGCAGAGTCCGGACATCATCGCAGCACAGGTACTTGATGTACTGGGACTTCTTCTGGATCTGCGGATGCTGCAGGGAGACAGACTAGCATTAAGCTTCTCCACAACAGCAGCTGAGCTGCATTGGTATCGTTTAAAGGGCTTTCATAAATCAAAACTGGAACCGCAAAACAGTCGTGTTCCACTAGAGGGCAGAAGGTGGCAAGAAATTTTTGCTGGTGTGTTGTTCCACCTCATGCACGGAAGCAACAGGGTTGATGACAGTAACAGAAGTTACTCCGAGAAACCAGATCCTCACTGAAAAGCTTTCCAGTGCCAAACAAAATACGGATACAACTTCTGTCAAGGGACAAAAAAAAGCACGTTAGAGACAAAATGTTACCTAAACACGATCAGTGAGGAATTGTTTTTACTCCGATATTCCATCCCATGGTCCTTCCAGACCGGAGTCTGTTTAAACTGGGCCTGAGTGCACTGCTGTGACAGGTGGGGAGTGTACAGTGTGCCTGAACACACTCCTCTTTGCCCAGATAACGGTCAGCAAGGTCGCCCCCTCCTGAGCAGTCTGCGTTCAGAAGAAAACTCCATTCCCATTGCTGTACTTGGCCTAATCTTATCTGGGGAAGGGTGACTCTTTGAATACAGCGGTAGGAGCGGGATCCCATGAGCCGGGCGGCGGGATCGGGTTCAGTGTGAAGGTCAAGTTCTTCTGTAACATGCCTGTCACGATCAGCCAGGGATCACGTCCACTTATAGAGCAGGGCATCTTAGTGCCAGCACAGCTATGAGCATTAAGACGCCCATCTGAACTGTGGCTGAAGTACTTCCGCCACTGTGTGTGTGTGTGTGTGTGTGTGTGTGTGTGTGTGTGTATCTGTGTGTGCGTGCGTGTGTCTGTGTGTGTGTGTGCGCGTGTGTGCTGGGCTAGCATACCGAGCAGGGTGTCCCTCTGCCCACTGTGTGCCCCCTACCCTGACTGGGATAGGGTCTAATCCCGGCATAACCATGCAGCTGGGAGATGGAAGGCCTTCCAGTCAGGAGCAGGGGCGGTATGTTTCTGTGCAGTCCGGAGCTGCTGGAGCTGGGTGGGTCAGCATGCCCCCTGACTCTCCCCACCCCAGGCTGGGGAGCTGACAGATCTCCAGCTGCTGTCAGCTTCATCCTGACTTTTTTTCTCCCCTCTTCTTGTCTCCCTCCAGATTAAAAAAAAAAAAAGTAGTCCAGGAACCAAAACAATAAGAAATGGTGACCCTCTTTCCTCTCTCACTCTCACCATCTGTTTTTGCAATACTGGACTGTAATTCTGGAAAATCTGCATCAAGAACATTTACTACTGGATGGGTAAATGTCTTTCTCCTCCAGTAATATCAGAAGCTCATGTTCTCAGAATGCACTGCTCTCTCTCCCCAGAAACATGGTATACGTTACCAAAGATCTGCCTGCAGTTTGTCAGTCAAGGATCAACCTGCAGGATAGATGCTCAGCACTAACTACTAAAAACAGAGGAAAACCTCCATCCGTTTTTTAAACCTTTCACGTTTTAGCACAGAAAGGTCCCCGTCTACCAACCGCAGATGGATAGAAGTTGTGTGTGTCACCACTTTACAGCAGAGCAGCCCATGTTCCACATCCCAGCACTGTCAGGTCGGTCTCTGCACTTAAACTCAAGACAGATGCTGGCGGTCCTCAGACACCAGGGACGGCCTGACAAATATTTGTATAGCAAACAACATGCAGAAATATGTCTGCAGTTTAGTCCAAGTTCCATCCCGTTTTCCCCAGAAGGAACATTAATATGGAGTCAGGCCTTGGCTGCGGCCTGCCGCACATTCCTCCACTGTAGGGCTAGCGGTATCACAGCGACGCACAGGGGAATGCCTGTGCCCCCCTTTCTCACCTTGAGGGCCATGCAATAGTCGGTGGGGGCCTTGTACTTGCTGCGGTAGTCCTGCCCGTAGTAGACGTTCACGTGATCCAGTTGCAGGAAACATGCCAGGTCCCTGGAGGCCTATCAAGGTGTCGAGAGACGACACACATTAGTGCTGCATGCATGCAGGGCCTGAGTGTGCAGTGAATGAGGGGCCTGAGTGTGCAGCGAATGAGGGGCCTGTGCGTGTAGGGAATGCAGGGCCTGAGCGTGTAGGGAATGTAGGGTCCAAGAGTGTAGGGAATGCAGGGCCCGGGCACGCAATAAATCATTGAGGGCTTGCATGCGCAGTGAATAGAAGGATAAAGCAGGCCTATTAAAGAGACACACTCTCCACTCAGTTTGACACAGCAACCTCTGCAGCGCAGCTGGCCCAGAAAGTCGAGGAGTAACGCAACAGCAGATGCGGTGAACCAGAAGCTAATCCGCATCAGTGACAGAAAACCACATGCGAAACTCCCATGGTTCAGGGAATCCAGGGCCAATGGGTTGCTCAACTCCCCCAGGCATGCAAAAATGGTGCAATAGTGTGTATGCAGAGATCGTTTTCTGATGGGAGGTAATTAAAAATGACATCACTGTGATGCCCCTCCGGGTCAGAGTGATACCCCACCCAGGCAAATCAGTATTTAAACCCCTGCTGATCCTCAGTTCTTTGTTTGAGGGTGAGGGCCCCAATCTGCTCTTTTTTCGGTTGTTAGGCTCTGGTTTAAAAGAGGTTATAAACCCCTGGGTTGAAAAATTCGAAGCATGCTGACGATGCCAAGCCTCACTTGTCCACTAGGTGGAGCTCAAACTAAATGAGACATGGCCACTCAGAGAAAACACTGACAGGATGTGTGCAAAAGTAGCGCCAATAAAGCGCACATTGTTGGGTGCTCTGGGTCTGAGGACAGAGTGAGAGGCTTCAGCTCACGCCATGCTTGGCTGCACCGAGCATCCATGTGTCAGTGTTCAGACACCCTCCAGAGAGTTCGGCATCCATCTTGTCACACAACTTAGCTAAAGTGCCTTGAGGTTCTTGGAGATGTTTAGGTTAAGGAGTGGTTTCAAGGGTACAACAGCACTGAGGGGCACACCATCTTCTGTCTACAAGGTGTGCGCCTCCTCGTCCTATAGGCTAACTGTTTCCGTCATGTTGACCGTATTCCTTGCTAAGTTACCGTGTCGTGTGCACCCTGTCCAGAGCGGTGGGAAAGCTCTTTAGCTGGCTCTGTGACCCTGTGAGCCTCCCGTACTGTGACTGCTTTGCGCTCTGTGGCGCCACATACTGGTCAGCATACAGAAGTGCAGGGTGTGAACCACTTTTGGACAAGGCCCTGGACACAGTTTGCACATCATCACGTCACCGCTGTCCCATGTGTCATCTGTCATCACGGGGACATCGAGATGGTGACCATCTGGCCCAAGAGCTCAAATCCTGGGACTCATAGAAGGGCTGGCCCAGATCCATGGAGCCCCGTATCATTACATCTATAAACAGGAAATTCCAGAGTGGGGGATTCATTCGCCGGCTGGTTCCCTAGCGAACGTGCCGCCCTACTGTCCAGTAACCCCAGGGCAGGCTGGGGTGTGGGGGCACATCTGTGCTGAGGGGGGTCTCGAGGGACCCCATTAGGACCCAGTAATGCAGAGAGAGAGAGAGAGAGAGAGAGAGAGAGAGAGAGCGCAGCATGCAGTGATACCCTACCATGCAGCTCATAATGCGCTCATGCACAGATGCAGCATACAGGAGATGCATGGTGATGAATACACACGTGTGTGTGTTTGTATGCCTGATGGGCCTCACCTTGGCTTTGCCCTTTGGCACAAAGTAGATTCCCGAGGCGCGTAGCAGGAAGTAACGCTTCTTCCAGGACTTCTTCCCATCCTCTTTGAGCCAGAGCACCCCCTCCATCTCCGGCACTGACACGGAGTTGCCCCCAAAGCACTCCTACGGGGCAGGCATAGGCAGAGAGTCATCAGCGGCACGGCGGCCCCCACGCTCCCCTTCGCCGTCGTCGCCTCGTACCTCCAGCAGCGCCTCCTTGTTCCTGTCCGCCATCTCACAGGTCTCCTTCCTACCTAGCAGGTAGTTCTACAAGAGAGGAGGCGTTGAAAACTATGAGTATCTTGCATCCCCCCTGTATTACAGGCTCTGAGTCACTCGTCTCGCCGGCGCAGCCAATCTGAGAGCTTCTCGCGGCATAGACGCCGTCGGTGCTTGCAGGCATCATGCTGAACGGCAGCGTCAGACAGACGTGAGCAAAAGGGGCAAAGGCGGCAGGGGATGCCACACCATCCATTACTGGCGCCGCTGCAGCAACCTCACGCCCTTCTGACCAGAAGAGGATGCCCTGGGAGATCGAGCAGGGGGCCCCCTTCACCCTCCTCCCGGTCGCCTCACCTGAGGATTTTTGAAGAGCGCGTATTTCTCGATGCGCTCGATGAACATCAGCTTGTTCATGCTGTCCCGGGTCCAGTTCAGCAGGTTCTCCACCAGGTTCTCGTGGTCCTCGAAGATGCGCTCTGACGGAGAGACGAGATCCGTTTGCCTCCCGCCGAGGATACTCTCAGCAAGTCTACAGTAAAACGCAGCTCCACAGCGTGTTCGACGTCATCCTATCAGCACCTGCACTAATAACAGGTTCTGGGGGCGTGGCCTTCTTCAGTCATGTGACCAGGGTCTCACTTGCTGATCAGTTCCACCTGATCCTCTTTCCCTGAAACGTTTACAAATTAGCTTGTTGTTTTTCACCCACCACTGACTCGAACAAAAAGCCACTCAATCCTGCCACTGGCCCCTGTAATTTTCTTTACAGTCTCTGCCGCTTCTGCTCACTCTCTTTGATGTATGTAGTCTGTCCCATCCCTATAGAGTCGCCATTAACCCCAGTAAACGCCCTGCTTTTATCCAAATAAACCTCCCATCCCCTGCCCATCTCTGTGATACATGGTTCCGCCCCCTACGTGGGACAGCCGCACAAGTATACTGCTTTAATAGGAAAAAAAAATTCCACAAAAAGCTCCTTTGCTTATACAAACAAAAGGCCACGCCACTGAACCCCCCCCCCCATGCTGCTGAATTCCTAGCTGGCAGTTTTACTGCAGGCCCAAACTACTCAGACCCTGGTGTTACATCCCCTCATAACCTGGGTCAACTCCAGAGCTGCCTGGACAAGGACTTGGGGGACTTGGGGCAGGGAAAGGTGCCGAGTTTACACTTACCCCCCCCCACCACACACACCAACAGGTGCCATATTTCCACCCCACTTTGGAATTCAGCCCCCCCATCATTCTGGTGGGTGCTGTGTGGATGACTGCTAATTACTGCACTGCTAAAGCTATTTTATAACATGCGGGGGGGGGGGGGGGGGGGGGGGGGCGGGAGGTGTGGTTGTGTGTGGGTGTTTAAAATGACAGTTATTAATGGATGTGTGTTAAGGTATTTTTCCTTTTT
>JAAGVU020000099.1:482519-497741 GCA_011763525.2 Mormyrus iriodes | reverse complement strand
CACCAACCCCCGCGCCACGGCGGCGGGCGGGGCCCTCCGGTGGGGGGCGGCAGCGTGGGGGGGGGGCGGGGGGGGGGGGGGCGGGGGGGGACATGCAGACATGCCGGAGCGCCAACACGCCTGCGGCTGAGCACTCCTGTTTCGAATTACACGCTGATGTTTTCTGGACGGCGTGCACGGCACCCCCACCACACTGGGAGGGGGACCCCGGCCTGAGCCAAGACGTTCCCATCAGCTCCACCCCCCACCACAGCTAATCCTCACTCAACCATCCGGAACCTACCGAGTGGTAACACTCATGCAGGCTGGAATTTAAAAGGACACAATCAGAAACCCCGCACAAAGATTCACAGGTCCACCCCCCACACAGGCACCTGCTAGAGCCCTGGGCCTCGACCTCCCTCTGGGGCCAGGGGGTGCCGTCACGGCAAGAGATAAACGCTGTCCTTTGAAACACAAACATGGCTGAATTACGTGGCCCGTGCCAGACAGCGTGCGACCTGGGGGGGGGTTGGGGTAGGAAATGACCAGGATGTACTCAGGGCTCTTGCCGGTCAGTACGAAGGTGTCCCCCTTCCCCCAAAGGCTGTGTGGAAGATCAAGAGACAGGGGGCATAGAGGGGCTCTGCTGGGAGATCTTAGAAGGTGATCGGGGGAGGCGGAGGGAGCCAGCGGCAACTTTGCAGCAGGCCTGAACAGGAGAAGCTGGAGAAGAACCTCTTCGTAGGGATCCAATGGCGGCCCCCACTGCCCCACTGACTCCGCCTCCTTTGAGGTGTGCTACACCCCACTGCCCCACAGGCTCCGCCTCCTTTGAGGTATGCTACACCCCACAACCCCACAGACTCCGCCTCCTTTGAGGTATGCTACACCCCACAGCCCCACAGACTCCGCCTCCTTTGAGGTATGCTACACTCCACAGCCCCATAGACTCCGCCTCCTTTGAGGTGTGCTACACTCCACAGCCCCACAGACTCCGCCTCCTTTGAGGTATGCTACACCCCACAGCCCCATAGACTCCGCCTCCTTTGAGGTATGCTACACTCCACTGCCCCACTGACTCCGCCTCCTTTGAGGTATGCTACACCCCACTGCCCCACAGACTCAGCCTCCTTTGAGGTGTGCTACACCCCACTGCCCCACAGACTCCGCCTCCTTTGAGGTATGCTACACCCCACAATCCCACAGACTCCGCCTCCTTTGAGGTGTGCTACACTCCACTGCCTCGCAGACTCCGCCTCCTTTGAGGTGTGCTACACTCCACTGCCCCACTGACTCCGCCTCCTTTGAGGTGTGCTACACTCCACTGCTTCCCACAATGAAACAGCATCCTTACAGAGCTTCAGTCTCAGCAACCATTAGTGTAACCCCATCTTGACCTCATGACCCCAAGGTTAGAATGCCGGAAGCAGGGGGGGCAAAGCCATGGCCAGGACACCCACAAACTCCTTTAATGAGCACAGAATCATCACACATCCACCATGAAGCCTGAGATGTCGCCATGGTGACATGCGGCAGTCTTTGAGCACCCCAGATGGGTGAACATTCTCCCTGCAGTGGTGTGGGGGGGGGCAGCGCCACCCAGAAGCTCACTGTCGTGATGCGAAGCGCGTGCGGGGCCCGGAAAGCAGGAACGCGTCACAGACTGCAAAACCAGCCACAGCGCTCAGGGCCAGAACATTCCGTCAGGGCCTTGCCGTGCAGAAAGAAAACATTAGATCCAGATTTCCTTCCCAATGTCACACCATGATCCTTTCTGCCACGAGACACGGAGACGGGGGGGGGGGGGGGGGGGGAACTGCCCTGTTCCATATGTAAGCGGTGAAGGAAGACAGAAGTGCAAAGAAATGGACACCCACCGATGTGTTCAGAGAGAACAGGCATGTGGGACATGGGTGAAATGACCAGCCACTTATGACTTGCCTTTTGACCTCTCTTGTGACCCATTATGATCCCCCCCGTTCCCACTTCCTGGAGGATCTGGTTGGTGAGGAGCTCGGTCCAGATGGATAGAGTTCTCCGCTATCAAAGGCAACTGCAGCCAGCAGCAAGAAGCAGCCCCACCAAGATACGAGCTTGCAGTTTAAAGAAAATATAATAAAATAAGCTGCCAGCTGCTGGAACTACATGGGCGGTCACACAAGACCCCCGGACAAGGAGCACGGGGTCGCCATGGGAGGGAGGTACAGATGATGGCCCGTGAAACCAGGCTGGACCGCGCAGCACCGAGGAGAAACCGCAAAGTCCATATCCACGATCATTTTGGGGGGGGGGGGGGTGCGTGTGGCAGCGGGAGATTAAATATAAACACAGCAGCTTAAATGAAACACAATGCAGAGCTCAGGCTGTGTGACGCTCCCACCCACGGGGGCTGGGGGAGGCAGAGATGCCACTCTGTGCCCCACAATGCCCCTGCACCTCCTTGAAGAGACCCCGAGCATGGAGTGAGGCTCTGGCAACCTGCTTTCAATGCCATCTCTTTAAAACCTCCTTTCCAACGTCTCACATGCATTTTGGGGGGGTGGGGGGGTGGACTGTCAGACACCACATCCCAGCTGCCCCCAGGGAGGGGCCCATCGGAACATCTAAACTGTACACGTCCTGGATGAGCTGAGCAGAGAGGAGAGGCACATGATATATCAAATTACATCAGTCAGCAGCCAAATGGATGGAAGCTTCCTGATCTGATTTGCCAATTTTCCCTCCCTGAGAATTTTGCCCTCATGGCAAACACACCCTGCATCGTCTCCTATTTAGACCTCTGACCAACTGACCCGGGGAGGGGGGGGGGTGACATGAGGTTTGCCTGAAACCCATGGCTGAATGACCCCTCTTCGGGCCTGATGTCACATGACTACGCCAGGAGACCCGACAGCTGACAGCTCCCCCCTTCCCCCACCCCCAAAAGGGAGGGGATTATGATTGGGACTGGTGAGGTCATGCTCAGAGAGGGGTAACGGGGGGAATCAGGAATCTTACAGAAAAGATGCAGTATAAAAGTAAAACTAAAATGAACTGTAGTAAGATTCAAGTTAAGCACTCAGGAAGGGATGCATATAGACTGTAAATGAGAGAGATGCATTGTTTAACTATAAATATGAAAGTACAAACCCATCAGAATCATCAGTATCTACCACAAAAAACATCTGTCAACATGTACAAACCCTCTCTCTCATGGGTGTAGCTGTGATCTATTCTGAGGCCAGACTCCACCCTCAGGCTGCCATTCTGTGAGGTGCCCCTCCACCCATCGCTCCACCACCGCCCCCCCCCTCCCCGTGCCAGCACTCTTCCCGCAACCTTTAGCCAACGCACACGCCTGCTTCAGAGCGGCAGTCGCCCTGTCACCATCACCCTTTCTGTGGGGGAGGTGCTTCCGTGGCCATAGTGACATAAAAAAGCCAAGGACCCACCCTGGCTTCTGGTTGGCCTGTAAAATGCCACGCTGGATAAAAACGTGCCATTTTGTTCAGGGGAGAGGGAACACGCCCCAGGGTCAGCCCCCGAAAAACACATAAATAGGCTCCAGTATGGAGGGAAGCGTGAGCTACTCGGGGTGGCGTGAGCGGCTGGCGGACGCAGTTGGCAGCCTCCTGCACACATCTGCATCTTCATGGGCCGTTAATGGAACAAGAGAGGAGGCAAGAGCCTTCGGACCAGCCCCGGGCGGCATTTCCCCATCTAAAGCACAAACTGACACATTGCAGAAAGCAAGAATGCCACAGAGGCACGTTTGCAAATGGCCACTAAGGAAGCATGCCAAGAGGGGGGCATCTCTCTCTAGATGTACAGGCACACAGGGTCCCTAACAGCCGCTGAACGCGATGCAAAAAATAAGGCTGGAAAGCAGAGTGTAAATCAAGGTAGCGTGTAAATCAAGGCAGGGCAGCGGCCTGGCCGCCATTTTGGCTAGCGCACAGGAACATACAGCTTGCTTTAGAGACCAGTGCCTGCACACAGCTGTATGCAGAGGAAGCGCGTTCAGAAATGTGACTGGAAAAGCAGCTAATCTGACTGCGCATTTGTGTGACTGATGCATGAGACCCTTAGCTCTTAACTGTACAGACAACTCCTTTCTGTCATTAATGGCACACTCCTGATGGTTGTTCTGAGAAAGAGATTACCGAGGGAGCAGCGAATAGTGATTAGTGAGCAAGAGGCGAGTGATAAATGATTAGCAAGGGAGTGGCGAGCGATTGGCGAGGGAGTGGAGAGCGATTAGTGATTGGCGAGGGAGTGGAGAGCGAATAGTGACTGGCGAGGGAGTGGAGAGCGAATAGTGATTGGCGAGGGAGTGGAGCGCAAATAGTGACTGGCGAGGGAGTGGAGAGCAAATAGTGACTGGCGAGGGAGTGGAGAGCAAATAGTGACTGGCGAGGGAGTGGAGAGCAAATAGTGATTGGTGAGGGAGTGGCGAGCGAGCAGTGATTAGCGAGGGACTGTCGAGCGATTAGTGATTAAGGAAGGAGTGGCGAGCAGGCGATTAGCCAGGGAGTGGCGGGCGAGTGATTAGCACTTAGTGAAGGAGCGGCGAGCGATTAGCGATTAGCGAAAAAGCAGTGAACCATTAGTGCAAGTTTCCATGAGGCCTCCGCTTGCTTGTTGGAGTACGAGACATCTTGTGTCCTGAATTTTAAAAAACAGACTTTGACTTTTCTTTGAACTCACCGCTGACTTGAAGGAGAGCAGAACACCTGTGTGGGGCATGCTGTTGCGAAAGGGCGCTATACAAAACATCGGGGGTTGACTGGTGCCAGAGCTCTGGGGGTCCGTAGGGCTTTGGGGAAGGAGCACTCAGCCCCCTCCCAGCTGCACAGGGAGTGACGTTTATCCTCTGGCCCATTTCCCAGCTCTCCTCCCAGCCACGCAGGAAATCAGACGGGCCGGCTGTGGCGGTAGTTCCGCGCTGACATCACCGCATGTCCCCGTCTGAACCCAGTAGCCAGTGTGGCTGACGGAGTGCAAAGGTGGCAGAAATGCAAAGTCTGTCAGGAAGTGTCATACTTCTGAGCTACCTGGGACTCGGAGGCAGCAAACTGGCGGGGGGGCGTCTAGGCTCCAGCTGGTGCCCAGAAAAACAACACTGAGCGTATGGCGCCTCCCTCAGACATGTAAACGGAAAGCAGTTTAGCGAGAGGTGACTCCGGTGTGTGACTGTATACATCCAGCCTACCTACACTGTACTTACAGCGAGAGCAGCGCCATCACGGCGGCCCCACCCACCACAGCCACCTGCCGTCTCCGACACCTACACTCCCCACTGAAAAAAATTTAATGTGGACATAAAAATGATGTGTATTATAATTATCACAGTGCCAGACTGGAGAAAACTGGGTCAATGTAGGACTCGGGGGGGGGGGGGTTGTATCACAGAATCCACCAATCAAACAGGGAGGCGGGGTCGGGATGCGAACACGGGGGCGGAGAACGTTTGTCATGAAGAGGGGGGCTGCCGGGCGCCTCGGCGGGAGAGAGAACGCCACACTGCTGGTCACAGACACGTGCCGCCAGTCTGACGCACCGTCGCCCTCGGAAACAGGAGAGAGCTGGATGGGATAGTGGGGAGTGATGTAATGTGTCACACGCTATAACCCACACCACGCCCACACAGGCCACACCCCTTTCCGAGCCGGGTGCTTAGCACAAAGGAGGGAAACTGCCAGCTCATCCTGGCACAGAGCAGTGTGGTTCCCTGCCAGTACATTAATTGCCACTAATCTGCCTCTATTGGCTTCCCTGGCAGTGTCCAGTCCAGTTCGTCGGGCTGTATATGGGCCCCGTATACAGCTGAGAGCTCCGATGGCAACAGTGGGCCCCCATCCTGGGCCGCGCTCCAGACTCACGGTGCTGGCCAAGGCATCACATGCACCTCCGTTATCCCCAATGCCGTGTCCCCATGGGAACGGTATCACACGCCAAGTGACAGGCGTGGGCTCAGTGTGTCTTCACGGGCTCAGCTGGCTGCCCCGTCGCCTCACAGCTCTGGGGCCCTGCGTTCAAATCAGGCGCCAGGACTGCTGTCCTCCCTGCATTTAGAGGGCAGGAGTCTGTTGATACTCTGGGTTCCTACTACACGGTACATTAACATGCTTTTAATTGCCGATTGGGGATTTACATGTTGGAAGCGGCTCTTTATCCAGGACGCCTCTTGACCACCGCATCTCGGAGCAGTTAATGGATAGAGATGGACGGATGTTGGAATAATATGGATTAAAACCTGAATGGCTGCCAGATGATAATGGCCCAGGAGCCATGCAGTCAGGCTGTGGAGGACACAGCCATAAACATGGCTTGCAGGGGGAAACAAATAACATGACGTGACACAGCCTCCCTTCTCAATTCTACTCCCATTAAAACCTGGAATGGGCGGGGCTTGCGGGCCACTTCTCTTTCCCGCTGGACATCTGTGTAGATGCCAGACTGATTCTGCCCTGCTGGCAGCAAGAGACACGATTACACTCCGACGCAGGATGCTGGCCCCCCAAACACCAACGGCCCTAGGTTCGCTGCTCCCTGCTGTACGGCTCCAATTAGCCCGCGAGCTCCCAGGGGGCATGACTCCGCCAGATGTCGGGGGGGGGGGGCGGGGGGGCTTAAATATGAGGTCATTGCCGTTGTGCCACGCCCCACAGGATGTACAGAGGCAGCGCAGTGTACTTTCAGTTCTGTACTGTTCACAAGACGCGCAGGAAAAACACCCTCTTTACCAGCTTCGCGCAGCACAGCCGCTGTGCCAAACTGGAGAAGAACCCAGTAAGACACACCAGTTTAACCCAGTAATGCTCTTTAAGGCTCCACATTTACAGTAACTGTATACACACGCCAGTCTGCTGACGTGATGGCATTTCTCTCTCTCCTGGCCATATTCCATGACCACATATATCTGGAATTTTTCAACTGTAGCAAACTATCCAACTCTATTACCTTATAGTGCGTGGAAACGATATTCACAGCTTCCTAGGCACTCAGTTTGCCTATTGGCGTAGCAACCGAGCGCATCGTTAAGAGGCGGGGCGTAATTTGATGGTACGCAATGAAAAATGACAGGCAAATAGAGGGGGTGATGGAAATCCTGCCTGTTCGGGCACCACCTCGGCCCCGTGACACCTGCTGAGCAGTCTGGGTAACCAGACACCCCCAGAACTGCGTGGGAATATAATGGGGGGGGGGAAAAAAAAGAAAAAGCCAGGCAGTCTCCTCCCCCCACCCCTTGGGTCGGTGCCCCAGGGACGAGGCAATCACCCTGTAGTGTCGGGTTACGCAGCAGCTGTGCGACCTGGGGGGGTGGCTATGGAGCCCAAGGAGGAGGGGCCCCTGCTCTGTTAGTGACACACCCATGTGAGGGCACCCTTACAGCAACACCCTGGCGGCCATCTCACACGGGGAGCAGCGACTGTGTCCCTCTGAGAGGGTGTCAGAGTAGTGTCACCATGATACAAGCGCTCACACTCTCTCTCTCTCATTTCCTGCAGGACCCCCCCTAAAGGAATTCATCTTTTGGTTTCGACATCCCTCCGCATCCCGCAGCACTGGAAACCCACAGACCACATGGTGGCACACTCAGGCACCCCCATCTCACCTTTGGTGTCTTGACCTTCCTGCCCCCTCAGGTCAGGGCTTCGGGACAACCGACCACCACGGACCTCTCGGTGAGTTTCTCCCTAAGAAGGAACAAGATATGGATGAGAGGGGTGTTCCTGGTCTGGGCAAACCTGGACAGCTATGGTTATACTGCCCCCTACACAGCAGGGTGAATGAGGTGCAGGACACGGCCAATGAGCCAACGTCATCAGGCCCCCTGCTGGCTTGTCACCTCTAAACCCCACAGATCAGGGCAAGAGCCCAGCACCCACTAACGCTCCAGTTCCTTAATCGCTCCATCATGCTGCCAGAAGAGCCCCCCCAGGCTCGGGGCCACGGCTCAGCGCCCAGCCGCACAGACGGACCTCATTAACATTCTAGAGCAAAGAAACTTCACAATCCACCAAGCCAGAACGTTACAAAATACAGGGCAACGGGACGGTAACAACAAACACAGCCCTGTCAGCTGACCAATCACGGTGCAGCAACGGGTTCAGGTCCTGACCGTGGCGCCCCCGTGTGGCTGTTTCTGGCACGTGAAATTTAGGGAGGAAGCAACGGCTGGGATTGATACCCAAAGCTCTTAAGGTCCAGCACAGGCCTGGGGGCAAGGGGGGGGGGGACTGGAAATCCAGCCGAGGGGTGGGCTTTGTGTACATGGTCAGCCCCCCTCCCTGGGTAAACAGCTTAATTTGCACACTGGGGGGGGGACGGGACCCCAGCGAGACGGGATGCCAGCGATGCACATACTCAAGCTGGTGTCTATTTTTACAGACGAGTGTCACTAAAAACATGTACATAAAGTGACTCCCCCACCCCCTCCTGGTAAAAACAAACCTTATTACTGTACCCATGCCCCCCCCTTCCCCCAAGCCTGCAGCTGTCCGCAGAACAGCTGTACCTAGTCTCAGTTAGAGAAGGAAACAGGAGGTGGGTGGTGGTGGCTCTAACTAAAAGCTCTGCTTGGGGATGGCGTCCACAAGGGGCAGAATTGTCCCAACGAGGACGGTGCCGTCTCCATGAAACACTCCTAGCTTCATCTAAGCAGGGAAAAGGGTACCAGCAGTGTGACATTCTTTTGCCCGCCTGTTCTCCATTAATCAGGACACATCAAAAGTCAGTGGGAGGCAACACAAACACGCTTGTTTCTGCTTTTGCCCACTCCAGCTCCCTCCAGCCCCCCCTTCCCACCCTTTGCTAACAAGCACATTTATACGGTTTTAATATATTTTTCGCCTGACAGTAAGAAATAGGGAAAAAACAATGAATCCAGTGATCTCTGGAAAAACAGCCCTTTCTCCTCTGACGTCCAGATAACACAGCAAAGGCCCAGATGCGGGACTGAAGGGTCGCCAGAGAAAAGGGTTAGCGCGCCACCAGGGCGGCGCCAGTGCGGCCTTGAGCGCAATACGCGGCCCGAGTGACCAGCTGGCTCTGTGAGAGTGTGAGCAGTGAAACAGGCTGACAGTGAGCACAGGTGAAGGCACACGCACGCACGCACGCACGCACGGACAAGCGAGAGGCCCTGGGGACACTGACTTTCAGCTCCTGGCCAACAAGCAACTTCCATCTGTACTGGGATCCTCTCTCAAGCTGCAGACATGCCCTGACATTTAAAATCCAGGTTCGGGGAGATTGCATCTGATACAGCGCAAAGCGGTCTCCTGTGTTTTGAAACAGACTAAATGATAAAACAAAACCCATATGTAGAATGCATTAGCCTGCAGGGGGCGCTAGGGGCTCATCAGCAGCCCAGCTTGACCAGTCTGTCGAGGGCCGGCTTTACTAGGGATCAGATGACAGTCACTCACTTGCCTCAGGTGCTTCTTGATCCTGTGATGAAACGCTGCTGTGCAGAGTCACTCTGACCACAGTTACCATCAACATCAACATCAACACGGTTAATTGCTAAGGCGCCTTATTATAGTCACAGAGCTCACCTCTTTTGCTCAGCTAGTGAAAAATGTCTACCTGAACTGGCAGGGGAGTAGCATCTGTCAAGCTCGCATTCTGCTCTGCGAAGGAAACTGTCTGAGCCAGTAGACCCTGGTTCTGGAAAATGAAAACAGTGTGATATGTAATAGATGCCTGTACTTAGAAGCACGCTTGAATCCGACGACATGACTGTCACAAGGCCAAGAAGCAGCCTGTCGACGACCCATGTAGAGAACAGCGCATAAACCAGTCCCATGTGTGTGGGGGGGGGCAGCACATAAGCCATGCCCAACTAGGAGGGGCAATACATAAGCCACATCTATATGGGGAGGCGGGGGACATATTTACATCCAGGAAGGTGCTTAGTGGAGCAACACAGACTGGTTTCTGTTCCTGTTTTCCTGTTACACTGACGTTTGTGATGGGCAAATACAGATGGTGGAGCAGGGTGGAGCACTATGGACTCAGGGGGTCCAAATGGCACCTCTGCTCAGCGCATGTGGATTTTTTGCCCACCCCCCATGTTGAGAGAGTTTTCTGACATTAAATTGGTGTGTCTAATTTCCTATAGTGTGTGTCTGTCTGTCTGCGTGTGTGTCTAGCATCCCAGCCAAGGTGTTCCCCTGCCCTGCACTTCCCTGGTCCTCCACGACCCAGTGTTGGATAACCAGTTGGAAGATGGATGAAAATAGAGCAGGTCAAAGGTTCTGCCTGAGAGAGCAGTACACAGCTGCGGAGCGTGGGGGGGGCGGCAGGGTGTGGTGCAGCTGTCATTCTTGAGCAAACACAGAGGGTGTGGCGGGAGGCCAGAGCGCTCGCGGCCATCCCACCCCCAGCCATGATGTCAGCTGCCTGCAGGACGGGGACAGTAAGCTGCCCCTCCCTGGTCCCCAAACCCCGGAACACTAGACCCAGCCCCACTCTCCCCCCCAAAAAAACCACTAACCTCTCTGATTAGCCTTACAGATACACGGATGTGGATATGGACTCTAAATGTACATTCTTCAAACAGGCAGGAAGTGACCTCAGAGCTAAGGCGGCAAGTGGCTGGTGTGTCTGATGTTACATACAGCCAAGCTGTTCAAAATGTGTCTCCCTTCTCACCCTATGTCACCCCCCCCCCACCCCGCCCAATCCTACCAGCATCTCCCCTCTGAAAGGGAAACAGCCAGTCCATTTGTGTTCCATACGGCTTTCGGCCTGATCCCCCCCCCGTACTCCGGATATGCTCCAGCAGTCGTCACAGCATGGACCGCACCATCCCGTCACTCAAAGGGGAAGCAAAATTCAGTCTTAAAAGCCAAAATTTGGCCAAATGCCCAGTGGAACCTCAGAGCTCTCAGCACTCACATCAGGCCCTCATCCCCCCTCCCTCTCTCCCACCGGGGAGCACTCAAATGGAGGGGCCACAGAGGACCGGACATCCTGAGCTGACAGAGGCAGCAGACACAGAGGAAAATCCCAGTGCCATCCAAGCCAGACCAGTTACATTAACCCCGTAAGACCCGACAGCTTCCTCACGACAGTAACAATGCTCTCAAACACTAATGAGGACACAGACTCGTACCCTGGCTGCACGCCTGCCCATGCGCCAGCAGGCAGGCTTCAGAGGTGCCCCCCCTTCCTCTCCCCCACTGCGATCTGACATCTGATGATCCCACCACGCCCAGGCACAGCCTTTCCGCTTCCCACAATGCCCCAGCTTCTCCCAGCCTTTCCTGGCCCTCACGGGACTGTGCAGCCGTCTGTAGCCCCAGGTGACGTGTTCAGGCGCCCAGACCTGTTTACATCTGCGCTACCCCCCCCGATTCACCAGCTGATGGGCTCTGGGGGGGGGGGGGTTCCACCCGCAGCAGCTGCGTCAGTAATTACTAAGAAAGCAACTGACAGCCTGAGCCCAGACCTCCCTCTGGAGGCTGTTTTAGTTTGAAAGGAGAAAAATTCCTCTTAATTACATGGTGCTGACTCGTTAAAAAAGGCATTAAAAACAGGCACCAAGCAGGCGTTTCGGCTGCCAAGGCTGTGAGGGTGAGACGGGAGAGCGGGAGGGGGCACGGGTGTGTGAACAGCCAGCCGGAGAGTGGGGCACAGGACAGGTGACACACCGGGGGACGTCACAACACAGCGGTTTCTGGGCCGTGAGCAGCGTCAGGAAAACACTGACAGGGATAAGGCGTGTCATGGGTGCGGGAGATCCCGCCTGCCCAACCAGACGGGCAACTGAGGCCCCACGGGGCGGAAGTGAGGTCACACTCACATGAACGAGAATGCCAGGAAAGCAATTAAAGCATGAATTGCACCCAAAATAAATCGTATGCAAAGAAGACGGCCGAGGTTGCTGAAATTAGCAGCCTTTAGCCGTTCAGGTGTTTATATTGCGCTGCCAAAGAGGCAGCCATCAGGGTGGGGTTCATGAAGTGTGATGTGGGTGCAAAGGAATGGGGTCCTGCAGCAAGCCCACCCCCCCCCAAAAAAAGCAGGTCGATGAGGGGAGAGACGGACTTCCAAAACATTAACTTTTCAATCTGAGGGGAGCTACAAAAGCCTCATTCAGCAGAGACAATTTTAACATTGATCGGGCAGCAGCACCGGTTTAACAGGCGAGCCGACATAGCCGAGGAAGGAAGAAGAAAGACTCACTGGCATGGTGATCAGCGATGGAGCCACCAGCAGGCAGGGAGACCACGCCCACGCCGGCGGGCACACGAGGCCTGCAGGGGCACCATGTCGTGCAAAACACAGATGCAAACATCTGGGCGAACCATGCAAACGCGGTTTATTGTAGGGAGTACGGAGAGATGCGACCGGGGGAAAAGCAAAGTGTCTGCTGGGATGGAAGGACGAGAGAGACGACAGCGTGAAGAGCGGTGGTCATGTGAGGCAGATGAACAAACGCGCGCATTTAAAATCTGGTGGGGAGGTATATTAGTGGGGCAGATTCTTCCTGGTGGGGGGAAGGTCCCGCAATTCAGTGAAATGAATGCATCACACAAGCTGAGAGAAGAACACTCAGAGCATCCATTCTCACTTTGCACCCCAGGGTAGCAGCTGTGTAACTGGTGCTGAAATGGAGAAGCGACCAGCAGGGGGCAACAGGCGTGGCTGCAGCCATCGCAACCACACATTGTCATACTGTTATTCATGGACTGTGGGTGGCCTGTTGTAAGCAGGTACAACACTCTGGGGGGGTGCATGCGGGCTCTCCATGTTCATGTAACAGGAAGTCTCTTCTCCCACTTCTGTTGTGTGTCTGGCTGTGTTGCTCACTGGAGCAGCCTCGCTTCTTTTTTGGTGGGGGGGGGGGTGCTTATGCTGTCTAGAGATGCGATGACGGTTCCTTCCTAAGCGGCAGCACCTGTGCAGAGAGATGTAACTTGACCCCTCCCCAGCAGGCCGCGCTCATGACCTCACGGCCCGGGGGGTGAGGGGTCCGTGGCTTTCTTAGATTACCCTGGTGGGCTTCCACCTATGCGGCTGACGAGGAAAGCCCCCACCTCCCGTCTCGGGCATGGGGGAGGACAGGGAGACGTGGGAGCTGTGAGGCGACACAGGGGAGCAGAGCGTGGCAGGAAGCTGAGTCAGCTGGCTGTGGAGGGGCCTGTTATTCCTGCAGCTCGGCGGTGGGAGGGGCAGGTCTCACACTGCTGGCCGTTATTCCAATTTTTATCTGTTTAATCAAAGGGCTTGTGATAAAACTCACTGTTCAGGATGGCCGACGGGCCTGCGGAAAGAGGCCGGTGCCCTAGCTGGCACCCTGGGGGTGCAACGGTTAAGTTTGCTGAGCAAATATATAATATAACTGATTCGTTAGCCAACAACGAACGGACTGAAAACCCCCCACGAGGTGGGGCGGGGGGGCGCCTGTTCCTTGACCCTTCTTCTGTGTCACGCTGATGTTTAATTGAGTGTAGCCACGCCTCTAGAGACCCGTCCCCCTGGCATATTTTGGGGTGAACACCTGCCTCCATCTCACCACAGGACTGAATAAACAGGAGAATTATTGGGATTTCACAACATGGATCAGCCCGCTTCAGTGGACAGGAAAGGCGTCATTGAGCGCGATGATTGCGCAATGACCAGCCTCAACGTGCGAGCACGTGCAGAGAGGGCAAGCCATATGGGCGTGCTGTGATTTTTTATATCACAATTATAAAACTTAAAAGGAGCAGCGTGTAAAACATAGCTAGAAAAATGAACGACTGCCCAGCCGCGTGAAATCACAGACACTCAAAGCTGGCAAGGGCTCCTCCTGACCTCGAGTAGGAGACTAAACACGGCCTCCGAACCCAGACAAGACTGTCACGTCAGGATTCCCTCACGTGGAAATTTCCCCCACAACCAGCCATCGCCATCTTAGTATTTCCCTTCGCACCTTGGGGACGGAAAACCAGACAGCGGATTGAAAGACTTCCAGTGTCAGTACTGTACTGGAGAGCCGCAGACAGAGGTCACGGTGTGATCAAGGCAAGTGACGTCACAAAAGGTCACCTTTGTTCCTTACATATTCGTTTCTCCACTAGCAGATTTTATGAGAAAACAGTTATTCCTTTGTAAGACAATCCTGTTCAGCATCCAGACGTGCGACACCAAGCCACTCACGAAAAGCTAGGCTCCAGTCCCTGGCTAACAAACATCAGGGTGTTCAACCGAAACAGCTCTAATTTTCCACGAACATGACTCATTCGCCTGACATAGCAGTTAAGCCTTTCCCAACAGTGACCAATCGCACTGGTTTACAGACACTGACCACGCACAAATCACACTGCATCGAGGCTACGTGTGACACGCACAGCCCCAGGCTGAGGCCAGTCAGGCTGCATCAGGAGTGCGCAGTGCAGAAAGAGGAATGTGTTACAAAAAAAGAAAAAAAACACACACACACAAAAGCAGCCCCCTCCATAAGCTTGTGCAACCAGGACTAAAAACACCAGATGCAAATGCTTTAAATAAATGGTGTCCGGTAAGCAAGGCCAGCATTTTAAATTTGGCCACTCCCGTTTCAGGTTACTTTGCGATCAGTTCGTTAGCGTGATGCCCACATGAGGAGGGGGTCACGGGCAGCGTCACATGACATAGTGACATAGTCAGGTGCTGAAGGAGTGGGGGCTAACTGTGAGTCAGGCCCAGGAAGGACGCCATAGCGAGCGGGCCAGGTGAGGCACACCCCCCCGCCACCACTTCCTGTCTGGGCAGGCGTGAGACATTCCGGGAATCTGCTGCCCCTCCCCCACCTCACTTACAGTGAAAGTGCCCCCCCCCCACACCTCCAGCTGCAGGAGTGTTGTGGAAACAGCAGGTTGACAAGCAGGTCAAAGTCTGCCAGGTCAGCACGCGCACACGCACACACATGCACATACATTACAGGCCGTCACCAGCAGCGCAAACGCGCCCCAAACGCCTATTGCAGTCTGGCGCAGCCTTCTTAACTTCTGCACTAACATCCAAACAGACTGCGATCCCCTCTAAATATCCCGAAATTCACAGACGACAGTTCTGAACACAGCACACAAGACTAGAAAGTTCCGACCAAGAAGCTCAACTTAAGTTTCACAAGCTTTATATAAAATACGTTAAGATTATTTATGACCTTCTAGGTGAGGTGATGCGTGAGAGAGATGATGCTTCCTTCCAGCGGCCTGACACCACACTGGCTGGGAGGATCTCTGTGTGCAGCGGCCTGACACCACACTGGCTGGGAGGATCTCT
>JAAGVU020000099.1:426444-470006 GCA_011763525.2 Mormyrus iriodes | reverse complement strand
ACTCCATGGAACGGCTGACCCTAAAGTCTCCTCTACACCAGTTTCATGAGGTGGCCTCCTGAGATGCTTTTCCAGCTGTCCTGAAGGTGGTCCCACATATTTGCTGAGCTCTCATTGGTTGCTTTTCCGTCACTCTCTGGTCAAACTCTTCAAAACTATTTCTGTTGCCTTTAGGTCAGGTGGCCAGGGCGTGCGATGCAACACTATCACTAACCTTTGCAGGTGGCCTGGTGTGTGAATGTGTGTGTGTGTGTGTGTGTATGTATATATATATATATATATATATATACACATACACACACACACACACATATATATGTATATATATAAGATTATTCCTAAGGGTGTTTTGCCTGCTGCTGTTTATAGAAGTCTGGCACAATAGTTTTAAAACTTGTTTGTTTAACTTTATTCAAAAATATTTTGGAAGTAAAACCAGCAAATAGGAACCACTGTCTGTATTTAAAAAAAAAAAAACATGGATAGTAATAAATTTGCGATATCTTCCAGTGTGATGCAGGATTAATTTCAAGCAGCCTCCAGTTCTGCATTCCTAAGGGTGTCCCAATACAAAGTAAGAAAGGGTTTGGTGTAGTCATGGATCCTTTCTTAAGATAACCCCTGATATAAACCCTGGCATAAACTACAGGTTCATAAACTCTAGTGGGGAGTCTTTACCCACTTCTGAGTTTGTGCTGAAGCAACGTGAGGACCGGATGGCAGATTAACTTAAGCACAGAGTAGAGGCTGATTTATATTAATATTTATATATTATTTATACCAATTTATACTTCAGCATACAATCTACGTTGCCATGTACCATCGTAACCATTTAACATGTCCTCAACCATTTACCGCACCATTGGTTCACTGATAAATTTGTTCAATAGTGGGTCTTAGTAAAGGAATCAGGAAGGTAATCCTGTCACATTCATTAACAAGGGTGTTATAAGCCAATCAATCCTCGAAAAAATGCTAAACTTTTTAGTTTAATAGTTCATGATGACTGGCGGTGGGATGATTTGAGTTTAAGCAAAAACGTTCTACCAAAAATGTTCATTTAACCAGACTTTTTAAGATGGTTTATATTGTTTGTGTGTGAGAACAGAGCTAACTGTCAATTGTAACAGGACTGATTTTGAAACAGTTTCTGTCAGTCAAACGCTCTTCGTAATGGAACTTACTAGTGACAAAGAGAGAAAGCTCCACCTTTTACAGTATGCAGGTGTGAATGTGTATGGAATCGAGATGCATATTTGGTGTAAACACAGGAAGTGACAGGCCTGCTAACCTATTTCAGCTGAACCCAGAATAAAAGGTGAACTATTTCTATGGAAGTATTGATAATCCTGTTCTCATTAATAAGAAATATAGCAGCCTCAGATTTCCAATCCCCATATACTCGTCATTCATCCATCCTCCAAATGCTTATCCTGGACAGGGTCTCTATGGAGACTGGATCCTGTCCCACCCTGGATACCAAACCATCACAGGACATATACCTGCACAGAGTCACCTGCTATCTGCAAGATAGAGATGGCAGTTAGCCTAAATGCACGTCTGTTTACTTCTGGAGAAAGCTGGAGCACCCAGAGGAAGCCCTCAATGAAGGGTAAACATGCAAACTTCACATATACAGGGCGGAAATGGGATTTGACCCCCCAACCACATGAACCATCATGTATGCCAGTTTTTGGTCCACAAAAAGTCTTAATTAGGCGCGATTGAAATATTAGGCCTAAGTAAATGAAATGTATGCAGTCATGGGTGGAACAGCAGTGCAGTGGGTAGCAGTGCTGCTGCACACCTCAGGGATGGGGGTTCAAGTCTCTGCCAGGGCTCTGTGTGTAGAGTTTCTATGTTCTCGTTGTGGGGTTTCCTCCAGGTACTCTGGTTCCCCCCCCCCCAGTCTGGAAACATGCTAAGGTGAACTGGCGTTGTGGCTAATTAAAAATAATCTATAGGGAGTAAAACCAATGACTGCAGTTCATTAAAACTGAAAAAAAAATCTTAAATGCATTTCCTTAAATGTCGATTAGGCTAAAAATAAAAAAAAAAAACCGTACAATCACCAGTTAAATGGATGCGAACATGCATGTAAACACAGCAAATCGCATTTATCACGTCTGCAGTTATCCCAAGAACACGTAAGTCATGGACATTTCCAGGGCCAAGCACCTCCAATCTTGATAAAGCCTTGTTTTTCTTCTTCATTTCCGAGCTTGCATTCTGGGTACGCCTATCGTTTCTTGGAATCGGGTGAGTCGTGACGAGAAACTGATCTATGAGTTTTAGTTCCGTATGTTTGATCTTAGAACTTAGAGCTCCAGTCCTTTGTCTATTTTTTGGTCACCCGGTAACCGTATCCCGTTACTTGAGGCGTTACTGCGCGAATGCATTATTCGTCTGAAATCAGAAAAATAACAGCAGGAATTTGTTACATTCTGACAAGCACGTGCCTTGCAAGCGAGGCAGCTTTTCTGATGACGTCAAAGAATCTCCCATCTAATGTAAAACTGTTAGGCGGGCTGCAATGGGGGTCCCCGGGTTTTCCCGTAAGAGACACCTGATCAGGGGGGTACCACCCCAGCGAGCACGATCCGCTTGACATCTGCGCGCGCTCACTGCCGCCGCCCCCGAGGACTGACAGGAAACCCGCAGCCTCTCGGTTCCGGCGACGGCGTGCACAGGAGCCACTGCAGCGCGTTTCCGCGGGCATTGCAGCGCGCTTACCGTGGGATGACCTACATATCTCTATATCCCGGTGAAAGCCAACTTCCTGTTATCTACCGATTTTGCGCCTTTGCTCCAAAGGCAGTAATCCGAAATATAGGGCAACCTCTAATTAGACGGATTGACGCAGAGCGACTCGCAAAAGCGACGCACTCCGTCCTAACATTTGCGGAGCCTCGAAAGGTCATTGCTTTCGATGTGCACAACTGTAACTGTAATAATAAAAAGATGCTTAGTGCACGTGCGACTTAACAGAAAATCAACAATCGTTCTGCGCCATTATGTGCCAGTTTTACAGCAAATTAAAAAATTGACGGCTACGTCTTAAATATGCAAAATAAAAGTAGGCTTATGTCGTAACTCTTCGAGAGAGACATCCTGCACTAGACTTTAATCTCTTTTGGCAGGTTAAATCATACGACAGTTAAATTAAATCACATCAGTCTTGTTCAGTCAGTGTTCTTTCGATTTTGGTTGAGTCCTGCTTTCTAAATGTCAGTGAACAGGATTTTTTGCAGCCTGTTATGGGTTAGTTGTCTGGTTTAACCGGTAAAAATTGTTTCATCAACATCGATTAGTGGGCAGTGAGCGCACTCAAAACACATAGTCGAACCCCATAAGGCAAGAGGCTCATTTTGGAAAATGAAAAGCAGCCGTATGAAAGTGTTTTGTTTTTTTTTGTAAATATTGCGGCCGCTTCTACCTGAATAGCCACAGCAAAAATTACCTACGAATGTATGATTATATTTAATTCAGCGAATTATTGAAGCTGTATTATTCGGGAACTGTTATGTTTTACTGGTTTGCGGTTTTTTGTGTGGGAGGGGGCTGACTGCATCGTCTGGGTTGTGTGCACTGATGCTCCACGGCTTCGCTCATTATTCCACACCGCTGTATACTAAATAGGCCAGTCAGTCAGCAGACCTGCATGTGCGGCATACCGACAGCGCCGCTGCCGGGGCTGCCCTGCACTCCAGCGTCCCCCGGCGGGAAGCGGCGGCTGCGTGCCAGCCACCGACGCCGTGCCCATCCGGAGCCGGGTGTGAAATGGCCATCGGGCGAGTGTCCGCTGTAGCTGGGAGCCGAGGTGCCGGCGACATGAACCACATGTGGATTATAACTCTCATACTCACTCTCAGCCTTACACGCTTCTCCATGAGTTGCCAAGGTGAGTTACTATCTCACTGATGACTTCAATTTAATAAATGTTAGCAAGAAGGCTCAGAGCTGTCCGATTCTAAAACACCACTTTTCGCACTTGTTTAAAACTTAATTGTTGACGTTGTTTTGGTTACTTTAACGTATGGTTTACATTTGTAATTTGAAGTATGTTAATTGTAGCCTATTTAGGACTAATTTACATTAATTCTGTCCCCTGCTCTGTGAGATCTTAACTATTCCGCTCTGGTAAATGCACAGTACAGAGTACAGTACACATGGAGTACAGAGTTAAATACAGCCATGGCCATTTGTTGAACAAATATGCATTTCATTTATGTTTAGGCCTTAACCCTATTCATAATTTTAAAAACGAATAAACGGCGGAATTAAGAGTGAATTTAAAGTTTAACCGTAAAGTAGATGAGGGTAAGAAAATAACACTGTAAATTCCGAGTTTTATAAGTTTTATTATCTCTTTTCATTGATTTGTTAGTTACTTAGTAGCAGCCTTTCTTAAAAGTGTTCATTTAAAATGAAAAAAATCTTTCAACGCTATATAGATGCGGCAAAGTTACGGATCTATGATAAAAAAAGACAATTTCAGCATTAAAAATCCTACTCATGGGCAGACAGACAAAAACGGTAAGTTAGCGCACTCTCTAAGTGGGTGAATCATACTTTCCTTTCCACTTGTTTTAGGGCTGCTAGCTTCAAAGCGCTCAGGCCGGTTAGTGAGAAAGGAACGGCGTGGCAGACATCGCAACGAACTTAGTGCCAACAAGGGCTTACCCTCATGGCGACGCCTTAGATCAGTGCAGAAGGTTTTTAATGTCATCGATGGTGAAAAAGATGGTTAAAATTTAAATTGAAACGCGCGAGAGGACAACAGGCTCTCTCACAGTCAGAAAAAACGGCACTGAAATGGACTACGAGGAACATTTTTGTACCACTGGGGATGCAGTAATGTTGTTTGTACCTTGGGGATGTTACTCAGAGTCCATTTCTGTACCTTAAATTAGACTAAAAGGTACTTTTACCTTCAGCTAGGGTACAGTCCCAGTGACAAGCAAAAGTACAAAGTGACACTTCTTTCTGACAGTGCATTTTCTTCTCGGCATGACAACCAATCGGTGTGCCAGGATGACCCGTCGGTATGCTGAAATACGTGTTTTTATCATCCCCCAGGAAACCCGTCGGAAAAATTATCTATCGTCAACGCTACCATAAACGACACCGTGATCATCTCCTGTGGGAACCAAGGGAAGGACTCCTCTACTGTCTTTGAATTGTTCAAGTTCGAAGCCAAGATTGCTTCCAGTAACTTTGGCGGTAACCAGAGCCAGGCAGCAAACCGGACCATTGACTTTCAGGTGGCCTCTGGGAGTCCGCAGTTCATGCTGTACGGGCTGATGGTCAACAGAACCGGGCTGTACACCTGCGTACCACATAACAAGTCTCTGGAACTGGGGAAGCACAGCTTAGTCCTTATAAAAGGTACATGCACCTGAGCATCAGGTGTTCAAAAGTATCAGCAGGGTCCGCTCCCTCTCAGACGCTCACCCACACCTCGCAGTATACTCTCGGCCAGCAGGTGGCGCTGCAGATGTACACCTAGCAGTCAACGAACAAGACCCGGCAGCGGGGGTTTCACTGAAATTAAGGAAATTGTTTATTAGCTGGTGTTGGACTTCCGAATGCCACAGATCATTGTATTCATGCTTTGTACTCGTTAACTAAATGCGGATATCCTTAATAATACATAAATTAAAATTAGTCAGCTTAGAAAGGCTGGCATATTAATAAACCGACGCCAAAATAGCAAAATTTAGTTTTTTCCTTGCTCACGTGATTATGCAGCGTGATGTCTAACAAAAGGAAATGAGTTGAAACTTTTGTTAAGGGAATGGATCACAGTGAAAAGTACCATCTTTTTCTTTACAAATAATAATAACTAATTCCTATGAGGAAATCCTCCTTATGCCCCCCCGCAACTTACTCTTTATAGGTAAGAACAAGCTGGCTGTGAAGGGCAGCCACCCGCAGCAGCACCTAGGGAGCTGAGGGTTAAGAGCCTTACCGAAGCACCCACAGATGTGCCGAGGCCGGGGTCAAACCGGCAACCTTCCGATCACAGACACTGAGCCCACTGAGCCACACACAACCCCGCAAAATAAAATCGAACACGAAACTGTCAGTATGCTGAAAGACATGAAAATGAAATGAAACTATCGAATTAACCTTGTTTCCTGTTACCGAGCCCATTGTCCACCCAGTAAACCTTGTTTTACTGTTCCATTAATGAATCTTGCTGCCTCGTCGGATTGCAGAAATACCGTGCTCACCGCCCCAGATGAGCAGCTGCGTACCTGCCGCTGAGCCATGGCCCTGGGCAGCCGGAGTCGTGTTGCTGATCATCTGCTGTCTAGTGATCACTGGCATTGCCATCAAAATTGGGGTGAGTGTGCGCCAGGGATTCCACCCTACACTCCTGCAGAACAGCATGTTACCTGGACAATAAGATAACTCTCTTCAAAAGAGCATTATTTCCGAGTTGTAAAGAGACATGTCTTTAACTGAATTTCATTTTTAATAACTTAAATTAACATTTAACATACTTTTTAAATATCATCCTTCGTAGACTGCAGACACTGAAGTGAAATGCTGGAAATTCCACAACTGGCACAAAGAATCATACAACATTCAACACCACATTCAAGCAGCATTAACTGTTCATATGCTTAGCTGCGCATGAAGGGAACTTCCCGAAACGCTTTACATTAACTGCACCTTCATAATGCCTTCATAGAATATTCATAAGAAGCATGTAAGTAACCTTAACAGCTTTAATAAACGTTGTATGAATACACAATAATAATATTTATCATTATTATATAATGTTTGTTTTTAATGCATATTAAAGTTGTTAAGGTATGTTAGGATGTTAAGGTATACTTACATGCTGCTTATAAATGTTCTGTGAATGCATTATGAAAGCTTTATGAAGGTGCAGCTAATGTAAAGCGTTACCGAACTTCTTGACCCTGTCTGCATGCTGTATGCATGTAGTTGCAACCACATAATTTGCTGCTTGTGTCAACAAGCAGGTATACTTAATGATCTGGTCATAGAGTGCATATTACAGAATGCTACATGCTTGAAAATGAATAGAAATGCTTTAGGGTGTGGACTGCGAGTTGCTTAGCTACAGTCTCCAACTGTGAGGATCAAGCCTGCATATTGTGAGCAAAAAAACCTGTCTGTGTTCCAGCACAAACTAAACAGCAAGGACAACAGCCAGGACGACTACATCAACATGAAACCTAGAGGAGTGACGAGTCACAGGAAGGCACAGTGGCCTCAGAGAGCACACCAGCCCTAGGGGCCTCTTTGGGAGGCGTCTGGCGATAAGCCAGGAGGCCTGATGGGGCACAGGCGCCGTGAGAGACAGTCAAGCTCCGAGTTCACAAAAATACATGAATAGATAAAAATCCCAGAAGAGGCGACCCTAACAGCTGAGATAGGAACTGCGGAGGAATCCACACCCTGGGCTACAGTCATGTCCCTGTCATCATGAAGGAAAATAATTTACCGTGCAACACAAAGAGGACTGTTCCTGTAGTGAGTGAGGCAAACCCTTAGCAGGCCAAGCCAGATGGTAACCAGACTCCCCTTCAGAGGCTCTCCCCAGGTGCGTCACCATAAGCAGGACAGACGTCCTTCAATTTATTCAGCATTGTTCACTGAACTGGATTAAAAGTGACGCTGGATATTGCTCATGTCCATTTGTTTGTCTATGTCAATAACCAAATATAGCCAGCTTTCTGAGCCAGTGTATGACTGCCGCCCGTGTGCCTCATTTACAGTGCAGAGAACGTTAGATTTTACATTAGGACTTATAGCTTCCCTGTAACGTCCATGAAGCCCACGTTAAAGGCTGGAGCTCTGCTGCAGAAAGGAAGTCTGTAACCTTTTTCGCTCGGAGAATACTTGTCTTCGGCCATGAACACTATGTAAATCTATTTTAAATATTTATCTAAAAGAGATGGATAATTTATATCATCCATCCATCCATCCCCCCTCCGTTTATATAGTAAAGGACCATGGAGACACTGGAAGCATGGAACACAAGACAGGGGACCCCCTGGAGAGAATGATTATTAACATAATGTTTTATCAGGGCTGCAGAGTTCACAAAGTAGGTAAATCTTATACAATTCTGGTCAATGTGGCATTATTATTATTATGAGAAGCTGTTCAGAGATGCAGCCCTGTGGCAGTGTTAGTTATGATTCTTTAAATTAGTTTTCAGTAAATACTTATTTAAAAACAAATACTGTCGGCAGAACTCCTTATGCTTGCACGTTTACTTCAGCGTCAAACTTCAAAACAAGGGTTAGCACGCCCCCCCATGGCCAATGTCTTTTCACAAGTTTAGCCAAAACTATAGTTAACGAATTATCTGCAATTATTATCGATGTCTTTGCTCATCGGTTATTTATGAAAATCAACATTTTACAGAATATCAAAAATGCTGTACTCTTTGTTTTAAACGTTTTCGATTTAATGCAAACACTCTGGCAGAGAGTACAATGCTTTCTCTGCGTTCCGAGTTGAGTTCTGTAACACACTGGAAGCTGTCATTAAATACGCTTTTGACCCCAGCGTGTCGATGACGATACTTTCCACAAGTGGGCAGCATTTGTTACCATGATAAACACTTACTTCTGTTGCCATAGCGGCACAGCACAGGACTTCCTCAGATTCTCACACCCAGGCAATGCGTCATAATCAGAGCAATAGAAAAAAAATAATCATTTATGATATCTTGTCTCATTTGTTCCAAGAATGAATGGAAAATAATGACTTAAACAGCATTCTTCTTTTTTTTTTAAAAAGGAAATCCTCTTTTCTAGAGAAATTTAAAAGCCAGCATGCTGAAGACTGATCAGCATATACAATTTCCATAGTTTCTATATTTAACCATGCACAATGACGAAATTTTAGAGACATTTAAACTGAAAAGATGATGTCCATGTAAATCTTAAATTGGAGACTTATCAAATTCACAACTTTCAGGTATAATGTGACAGCCTGCACAAGGTACTCAAACTTACATGGCAGTTTAAGTGCAGAATGCAATGGAGTATCCCAGAATATTCTCATTAATCCATATAATTTGGATATCAGACTCGTCATTCCATTGCAAAAATGTATTTGGTTGACTGCTTTTCACACAGTAAAGGAAATGTCTTGTAAATGGCCGATTGTAGCTGTTTGTTAAATATTATACTGAAGATGTTTACATTTATTTATTTCTGAGACGCTTTTGTCATACCGGTGACGCAGGTAATATATCAGAATCACACAGCTCTCAGATGCCAGCTTAGGTATCTGTGCTGCCAGGCTCAGCTGCCAGTGAGGGACTGGTAATGTGCAAGTTAGCTGTGGGAGAGACAGCCACATAAATACTGCTAAGAACCTTACATTACAAATGCAATACATGATATGTTGGTTAATGAACCTAAGACATGCACATATGAACACAACACAAGATATGTGGGTAAATATTGTGACAGAAGGCAGCATTTCTGTAGTTACCAAAGTCCATCACACTATTCACAACATTCATAAGGAATATTGTGCAGGTCAGAGACAGAAGGTTGTACACGTGAATCTCCAGGGGGGGCTGTCCTGCTGACACACTGAAATGGTGCCGAACCTTGAACTGCCTGTTCGAATGGATAAAAGGGCATTTTTGACATGCAAAGAAGAAATAAAAAAAAAACTGTAAAAACAGAATAAATTTTCTTTTTGCATACCAGCAGAGAGTTTGGCGGCACTGGGGAAATTCCATCTAACCACAGGAAGGAGAAGAAAAAAAAAACAATCGCAATTATACAAGAAGCTGTGAAAGAACAGAAATATGCAGCAAGAGAACAGGACCCTTTAAACTTAAACGCTCCAACCTAAAACGAAGCTATGGACAGCATGCCAGCCTCACATTATCATACATGTTACCAATAAATATGCATAATACTCATTAGTACATAACTTCAAGTAACTGACCCTTTCACCTCTTCTAATGCTAAGAAAACGAACAGCCTAATTCTGTTAAAAGCCAACCAGTGGTGCATATGACAGACCAAGCATTGTTTTAAAGCAATGATTAGCATTTAGCAATTTTTCAGCAATCTGTGAAACTGATAGGCTTGCTTTTTTAAATTTGCAATTATTAATTTCAAAAATGCAGCTGAATTTGCACCCAGCGTGGCCCAGCTGTGCCAAGCTCAGTAAAATCTTCTAGCCAAATGTACCTAAATAACACTCATCCATCCATCCAGCCATCCATCCATCGCAGGGTTGTGGAGAGGTTTGACACTTTGGCACAGGGCAGGCTGACACCCTGCACATGATGCCAGCCCACTGCAGAGCACATACAGTCATTCACTATGGGTAAACAGTCTTAGAGACACTAGCTAGCCTAAATACATGTCTTTGGACTGTGGGAACAAGCCGGATTACCCAGAAGAAACGAATTCAAAACAAGGAGACCATGCAAATTCCACACACACATGCAACTCTGGGCGGGGCTTTGTGTTAAAATATTATTAGCCTTAAACACTTCTGTGTATTTGTATCTTTCGGTACAGATTATAGGAGAGACTACACCAGATTAATATTTGTTTTTGAATGAATACTGCAAGCATTTTACCTGCTCACCAAAAGGTGCAGTCATTCTGACTGCAGACATGTACAGTTGGCTGGTTCTTGCAATTTAAATGCTATAAACAGGGGTGCCACTAGAGATTTCGGGCCCCATGAAAGCATGTCATATTCGGCCCCCAACCTAGACTAATCCAATTATGCTACAAATTTTTGAGGGCCACTGTCAGTCATGGGTCCTTGGAATCATCCTAACTTGCCCCCCACCACCCCTTATGGCGTCTTGATTATAAAGAATAAAAATTGATAGTATTAAGTTATAATTTTACACCAAACACTAGGTCATTTAATAGAAAACAGCAGATTCCCTAAGAGGGACCCATAGGGGGCCCTCCTTATACCCTATGCTGCCTGGGGGAGGCTCCAGGCCCTCGGTGACCCTGTACTGGATAAACACTTGGGAGATCTATGGCTGGATGGACTTCTAACCAACCAAGCCAATATGCTATCATTTTGGTTTTATCAACTGGTGACAACTGACAGTCCCTGATTTTCCCTGAAACTCAAAGATAAATTAAAAAATGTCATGCTATTTGCAAAGGAAAAGATGCATTAAATAATGCAATAACCTATAACAAATGCAACGTACAACTGTGCATTTCCATAATATCTTAAGTTTCAAAGTATATCTTAAGTAAAGGGCTCTTTCTATATGACTGGTTTAATTGCACAATTAATCATTAAGCCACTAAAATGGCATACTGTGCTCATTACTTTGTGCACATCCCATATTTCAGCCGATTTGCGAGGTTTTCAGTTGCACTGTGGCTCAGTTTCTCAGAATGTTTGCCTCTGATTATGCAGAGTCATTATATTGCAGGTTTTAACGATTTGCCATTTCGTTGCACATTGTGAGCTTTTCCCTCCTGTTCTCGTCGGAACGAAAGTCAAATTGCAACTTTCAGTTGTTTAACAAGAGGTTATTGACGGTAAGGCAGAATTTCAAATTACGAATCGGGCTTTTCAGTGCCGGGAAGTTTGTTGCATCCAAAGAAAAAAAAATGAAAACAACCCAGTATCAAATGTTTTGCTGGAGAGTCAAAGAAATATTTTATCCAGTCAGCAGTGAGACATTATCCCCTGATAGGGCTGGATTTGCAAATGAGCAGTAACTTATGAACCATAAAAACAACTTCATGGTTTTGCGTATACATGTGCAGGCCATTATTCAGAAAAGACTGGTCCTTTGTTTAATCACAAAGGATTCTGGTTACGAGGATAACTTGTAAGAGATCACTTGGTTGATACACAATAACAATGACTTGTTTGTTTCATAACAATGGCAAACGTTACAAAGAGAAATCTTTATTTCATATTAACAGGTAATATTTACCGTCCTCAGGAAGATGTAGGGAGGTCACCTAGGATACAAACCTGTAACAGGAGCCTTCATGCAAGGGGGGGGTACCTAACCTGCAATAAAAGATGTGAAAGATGTCAACAGGAGAGATCACAGACAATGTGGGGGGAAGGGGGGTGAAGACGTTGGCCACCCTCCCGACATGTTTCACGAAATGACAGATTCAGAGACATTACCTTAAAAGAGACGGCTTTTGGTGAAAAGTTCAGGTCTCAGACAGTGGAATTAACCTTTCATAAAGGTGAGACAGAGGGAGATCTGGGTAAACAAGTACTCTGACAGGCAGGTGCACAAAGTAAAGATGAACTGATATTCCTCAAAAGATGCAATTAAATCCTGCACTTCATGAAATTCCCAGTTACTCCCATTAATCTCCGGTGATTGATGTCGTGTGTGGAGGCAGACCTGTCAGGATCTCAGAGCTCTGGGAGGCCTCACGGGGTTGCAGGCCTTTCCACAGGCTGTCACTGCTGGCCAGAGAGAGCAGCAGCTTGGATGGGCTGGTCAGTGTGTAAAGAAGGTACACTACACATATATCTGTGCTGGCTGCATAAGGCTACGAAAAACAACCCAAAATGACCCAAATGAAAAGGGTATTTTTACACTCTGTAAATCCACAAAAAAATCTCACTCAGATGTAAGTATGGAAAAAAGCAGATACTTCCACACCATATTTCCAAACCACAGGAAATGAATGCAGAGCATCGGTTGATAACAACTTCAGCAATGAATCAACGGGGAACTGAATTCCCCACTGCCACTGCTTGTATAGAAGAACATCTTGTATAAATATCTGAATTTATTTAACAGGCCAATCAATTTCTGCAGAGAGACGGTAGAGACAAGTAAAAAAAAAAACATCACCTTGTTTAATTTTAGCTTGACAGTCTGCCTTTCATTTATTCTCATTTCCTCATTTCCAAGCAGATATACAGACACTGTGATATCATTTTTAAAATATTATGAAATGAAGTTGGTAAGTACCAGGGCTGACACCAGGTCCTGTAAAAACCCAAGTCCTGTTCCAGTCCTGTCAAATTTACGTCTCCAGTGCAGAAGAGTTAGCAAAAGCATGAAGTCACGGCTTGCAAACTAAAGACAGCTACAGTCCAGAGACATCAGAACAACATGCTTCAAGGAAAACTAATACCAGCAAAATCCTTGCTAGTATAAATACGCATTGCTAAAGTTTAAAAACACTCATATTTTGGAAATATTTCAGTTGATTTCTAAAAGTTTCCATTGGCTCGTTTAAAAAAGGTTTTTAAAAAGATTGCTAAACGGGAGCACAGATATGAAGAAGGATGGCTGGATGACCTTGGTTACCTACAATTGTCTCTGCTACCTGAAAACAGTCTGAGATAAGAAAAAGGCCGTTTTCAGTAATGTGCGGCGCTCACCGTTATCTGCACTTATCAATGAACGTTAACAACCGGCAAGCTCATAACTTGCGCACCAGTTGGAGACTGTAACCCAGCTGCCATCTATCCGTTAGCCCTGCTGTGGGGAAACTGATACGGTATTATTATGGATGCACTGATGAAAAAACAGAAAAAACTGAATCAAAGAGCAAAATTGAACATTTATTATTTCAGAATGTCTGAATGGCATTTATTTACATCTTCATATTAAATCAACCTTTATAAATGATCATTTAAAAGAAATATAGATAGTATGTAGAAAACACCATCTTAATTGGGCAAGAATTAGTGATATTCTGTATTCCTGTTTTACACTGTAGACTATTTGCATTTAGGATGGAGGCACCTTAGCAGATTGGACATCAGAGTGTGTTTAGGAGTGCCATTTGGTTTTTCACATGTCTGGTCCATTTGCTTTCTACAGCGCTTTCACTATCAGCACCATCACCAAAGCTGATTAACTTAGGAGCCTAGCGGGGTTAAGATGGAAAAAAATTTAATTGTCTGGAATGAGGAAGCAAAAAGAAATCATCTTTTTTTATTATTAGCTTGAAATGAGTTCAAAGAAAAACCTCAGAATCAGTTAAATGTTCCAGTAATACGGCTGCACAGTGCGACTCTGACAGCTCTCGCTCGTTGCTCATCTGGCATATTTAACATTTTCCGTGTGGTTTAGGGCTCATAACCAGCCCAACTACGCAGCTTCATTATAACAGCCTCCATCTGGCATGTACCTCAGGCTTCCTGCACAAAGATGAACACGGCAGCGCTGGTGTCGTCACTGGTATAAAAAAGCAGTGTGTATAAAAGTCCAGGGCAAATGCTGAGAGAGGCACCAGATAGCACCATGAATCTCAGGCTGGTCGCCCTACTCAGTGTGTGCATCTCAGCCCTCAGAGGTGAGTAACTTTCCTTACAGCTTACGCATCCAAACAGTGGGCAGTTGGTGCTTTGAAAATGCAGGGGCAGGTGTTTTTCCTGTTGATTTTAATGATGGGAGCTGCTGGAAATTGCTTAGAATTAATTTAACTAGGATGGGGGTGGTGGAAAGTCTTACATTCATGTAATCCCCCCAAATATACATGTAAATAAGATGTATATGAAATATTATATTCAACAATGGGAGGCAAATCTTTATCATAGTTTGCTGTTTTAGTCCACACACCCACCCATGCCAATCTTGATTTTTAAACTACGTCATTAGCTGGCCCCCAAATATCCATGGTGACTGATAATATGAGAAAGGCCAGGCCCTTCTGATGGGTACAGTTGTGGATATATTATATTAATTATATTATATTATATTATTATTCTTAACCTTAAGCTAAGGTGTCAATGCACTTTAATGATCATATATCTATTCAGATAAATAGACATGTGAAATTGTGTGATTTGCTCTGTTCGGCCCAGCTTGAGCGATAAGGTGAAAATGCGTAATTGTGAAACTACATCTGGGCAGCTAATGGGCTTGTGGTTTAAGAGCTGTGACCTAATGGCTTACCGCTTAGGCTCTGGAATGGGCTTTGTTTCAAATACCCACATACACCAGCTCACCGCATAACAAGCCCGGTTCTAGACTGTATCAAATGGGGGGGGCAATAAGAGATGTTGGTGGGTTGCATCTTTGGCTTTAGTGGGCCATGCAGCGCATTTGGTGGGGCAGTGCCCCCCTGTGCTCCTGCCTAGAACCGGCCCTGCCACATAAGTGTCACTGTGCACGAGGCCGCTGTTCACGAAGACCCTCCCCACCCTTCGATAGCTCTTAAAGTCTACCAGCCCTACCGCATTCATGCCAGTGATGGACAGCTCCAACTTGAGTGCTCGTACCACCTGCTGGCACGCAGCGTGGAGGAAGTCCATGTGACACTGTACCGAGGCATACACGGCAACCAGAGGGTCTGCAGCTCCACCCTCAACCTCACCGCCTCCTGGCAGCCTCTCCAGGAGCACCAGCAGGGATCCATACGATGCTCGGCGGAGCTGAAGCCGTCCTGGGTGGACCTCCTCATCTCTGGGTTGCAAGCGGAGGACACTGACTTCTACCGCTGCAAGGTGGAGGTCTTGTACCCGCCCCCCTATCAAAGGGGAGTTGGGAACGGGACTCTGCTCTACATCCAAGGTTAGCTGACATGATGCTCTGTTCATTTAGTGCCCGGTTGATGCTTCCCCAAAGGGTTACACTGAGCTTTGAGGAGATAAAATACCAGGAAATTTATCATGCTATAACACATTAACAGTACCTGTAGCCAGGGGTGTCGTTAGAAATTTTGGGCCTCATGCAAGCATATCAAATTGGGCCCCTGAACCACACCAAATATATTATGTTCCAAATTTTTCAGGGTTCCTGTTGCTCAGGGGCCCTTGTAATCATCCTACCCCCCCCCCCCTTTACGGATCCCCTGCTTGTAGCAGCATCGCAATATATTTTCGATTCACTTTCATGCATAGAGTCATGAGTCCAGCTTCCAGCTCTCCGGTCCAGCACGTAGTCGCCCAGAGCCCTGAGCCCTGGGCTGAGGCCGACACGGCGCCGATTACAGGCGTTGCCCTCACCTGACGCCACTTCAGAGCGCGTTCTCGCTGGAGACGCGCAGAAGCCGGCAGCCGCACTAGAGCTCCTGCGGTTTCGCGCTCCGGTGCGCATCGCGCCCAGAAGGGGTGCCCCCGATCGACGGAGCGCACGTCACGTCATTCGCGGCAGATGTCAACGTTACCATATGGACGTTATGTCACCGCCCCCCCTTTTCGTTCTTCTGGCATGTTTTCCCCGCAAAGGTCTGATAGTTTCATGGCAGGGCGTAGCGCAAGCACACGACAGCAGCACCTGGGCAACGCACAAACATTTCCTCTGCTTATTTGGGTGTGTTTCTGACTTATTTGAGTGTCAAATATAGACTAAAAGACAATTATATAGTTTCTTAAGGTTCCATTTACAGTTTTAACTAACCCCCAATATTATTTTTTTAAATATAACCAATGCCAGCTACGCCCTTACTGGTTTTCCTCGGATACAGGAATGCACCCTCACGGATACTGGTGCCGGTAGCAGTCACTAACGTTTCTCCCTCGTAAACCCTAGAGACACCCAGCTGTCCCGAGCCCGAGCCCGGACCCCAGATACAGGACAGCACAGAGAGGATGACGGCCCTCATTCCAGCCGCGATGATCGCGGTGATCATTGTCTGCATCGCCATCATAGTTTCGCTCATCGTGAAGGTGAGCCCCGCTCAGTCTGCGCCCCTCCGCCCCCGCCCCCTCAGGTCTCCAGGGGCGCGCTCCCGCTGCGCTGGCGGTTTTGCTGACGCCTGTTTTTCTCCCCCCCTCCCCGCACTCGCAGACTGTCAGCCTCGGCGGCATGAAAAAGGATCACCTCGGCGCCGCACGTGTGGCCGCAAGGAGGCTGGACTGCAGATTCGGTTATGAGAATTTCCTGTAAAGTACGAAATGAATAAGCTGAAGCAGAAAGAAGACAGAAAAAACAAGCCAGGGTTTCATCTGCATAACGCGTCTCGCTGTGAACATTATATGTTTCTACCATACATGAACTAAACTTTACAATGTAAAGCTATGTCAAGTACAGGTGATTTGGCAGAGTGCAAGTAAATATTAGAGACGAAATTGTCTTTTAGACGATGGAGAAAATTACCAAAGGGGTATTCCAGCGCACTAGGTATAAAGCAAAATGGTGTGGTTTCCGGGGGGTGATATTAGTAATATTTTACGTCATTGTTCATCATATGAATAGATGCAAAATTTAACATCTTATTGAAGACGAATTTATGTAGCAAGGAGAGAGCTGTCGTGGGAATGCTCTGCATGTATTTTACCTTGCTTTGCCGTGCCTCGCTTCCTGCTGTGATATATGGGAATATTCGTGCAGCTTTACGGCTCCCTGCGGGATTTCAGTCCCTTAAGCTTCATTGTTTCCAAACAGTCATAGGAATATCATACAGGGGGCGGCGCAGCGAGGGTAAGGGTTACAGAGAGGGGGTAGGGACATGCCCCTTGCCGATATTACAGGAGGACTATGTGTGTTCAGCTGGGCGGCGGGTGATTTGGTCCCGGCCAGGGCTGAAATCAAACCGACGCCCTCGGAAGGACGAGACTGTTTGCTATACTGTTCCAGAAAAATCCTTTACAAGTGATGTTCCCTCAATATAACAGCTCATTACACTTGTTTTTTACTAAGCAAACCTTTACGGGCAGGGTCATTTAACTCACTGTAAATATTTCTGTCAATGGGCTGAATTTAATTTTTTTTTTTTTTAATTTTGAGATTTTTTTACTTAAAATACTTTAATAAAAAAAAAAACAACGAATGATTTTACAGTGTTGCCGATTATTGCTTTTTTCCAGCCACACAAGTTTCATATAAAGAAAGAAATAGATGAAGTTACCCCAACTCAATGGAGAGCATTTGTTGTATACTGTTTCCTGAACGAAATATTCAATCTTTTTGTTTACCTGCACGATACCTTGCCTAAGATGGACTTTAATGCCCTACTGTATTCTTATTCATGCATTTGCTGCCCACTTGCTTTACACTAACCCAATGCTGTACTGTACACTGACATAGCCTGAGAATTTACTGAACTGCGGCCAATGGGAGTTTCCATGGAAACCCTCCCAATCTCACCAACGTGGGAGAAATGCCCAACCACTGCATCTACTGATCTGAGAACCACCACCAATCCAGTACATCACTACAGGCATTTTACCCCAGACCTTGTTCAACTGTTACCGTGTCACATCTCTGAGTAACTTACATTTACAGACAACAAAAGAGGCTGTTCTCTCTCCCATCCTCAAGAAGAGCCGGATGACATCGCTCTTACAGGTGGGCGAGAGTTTCAGCACAAACCTGTGGGCTGGGGTACAGCTGCAATGGAAACAGACTGACCAGAACGCCAGTGGACGTATGCAAGGCAGCCATCAGTCTGGAAAGCAGGGGTTTCGAAAACAAAAACGGAAAAACCGCAACGCGATAAACAAATGGAACGGCATTGAGAAGGCGGTGTTCAGGATTTATTTTTCGGGTGAAACACTTGCCAGACAATCTAGGTCAACATTTTAAAGGAACATACCCCAGCCTAGCCCAACAGAACTTATGCTGGTCCAAACCGACTCAACCCCCCAGCCCCCGTAGACATCCCGGCGCTAAGTCCAGATGAACCTCCCTCTGTCACGCTGAAGATCAGATCTTTGAGGAGCTGTTCCCTCTCCTCATAGGACAGAGTTTCAAACTCATCTCGTTGCACCTGGGGAACAAGGGACATCGTTACCAGTGTAGCTGGCGTGGCGGCTGTAGAACTAGCCGAGATGACCAAACCCAAAATCTCAGAATGAGCCTCCGTCAGTCAAACCACACAGGAAGTGAACTCGAGCCCAATGTGCACGGGCTTTACGTCGCGTAAATCGTTGCTTTTAGACTTACCAGGACAGGCGAGTAGCCCAGAGCCTTGAGGTGCCGCAGCTTGGTAGCCAGAAGCCCCCGTGGGTGACGAGACTCCAGACAGAAGGACGAGGAGTGCACATTCAGCACGGCGAGCCTGAAATGAGGCCGAGACTGCATATCAGACACGAACGCGTTCATGACGACAAGACTGACTGCATGTTACTCATCCCACTCATGATTTTTGCTGTCTTGGTTCTCTCTAATCTGTTTAAACGCTGCAACAGCAAAGCTTTGCACGCGTGGACGGCAGCCTAAAAACTGACAGGTCTGAAACAGCACCTGCGGCATCGCTCAGGAGTGAACGACTCATCACTGACGCCAACAGACTCCAGCATGCGAGGCGGCGGGGTGATTACACAGTCTGAAACACACACACACGCACGCACGCACACTCGGTCAGCAGTAATGATAACAGGTCATTCCAGTTACAGATGAAATAAAAACTGGCTTGCCGAACACTATGTGGCTACATATGATACTGAACACTACGGCTGAACACAAGGCTAGTGGTTTGTTAAAAACCTCAGGTTGGTTAGATCAGTAATCAGTAAAAAGGATTTGAGGAAACATAATACTTTGCTATAAACAAGGTGTAAACATTTCCATCATTGCTAACGCTGTTCTTTAAAATTGCTATTTTGTTTATGCATAGCTAACAGCACTGGGAAAAAAATCTGTCAATAGAGAAGGTACAGTCACCTAGGAAATAGCCATTCTCCAAGAGCATGGCTTCCTGCACTGCCCCCTCTCCCAGAATGCTTTGCAGCATCTCGATTAGCACTGCATTGGGAGGGGTGGTGGGGCGCATGGGATTTACAGGAAGAGAGCCAGTCGGAACAGTAACTGGGGAGGATGGATGGTCGAGACGCAGGCAGAGGTCGATATAGTGAAGCTTCTGCCTGTTTGCCCAAAGATTGTCACCATCTACAAAAGACAACACCCAGTGTGGGGCGGTAAAGATAAATTTGCATACTCTGGGGACTGTGTTTGGGGGACGAAGTGAGCCGTCACCCTGACCTCCAGCAACCAGCTCACGCAGCACATCTTCACAGAGCAGTTTCTCAAGGGGCGTGGGTGGGAAGTGGCCCAGGACACAGAGGAAGAAGACAGCCCTCAGAAGTTCCACATGGGTCATTCGGGGCAGGTACAATTCCAGCAGACTGGTCACACTGTCCAGAAACCTGCAGAGATGGGGGGGGGTGTCACCAGCTGTCTCAACATCAGGAACACTTGGTATCTGCATCAGAAACTCCTAGGAAGTTCTTACTCTTCCCTGTGGTGTGGAGGGAGATGGTTTAGCGATGAGTATGTTTTCAGTAAGGCCATGAGATTCCTCTGTGTGAATGGGGCAGGGTCTTGAATGACCTTCTCAGCGACCATGTCCATCAAGGAGGCTGGACGGAAACCCATCTCCTCAAATGCCAGGAGGAAAAGGACCAGCTAGAAGAAAAATAAACTACAAATTACACATCTTAACAATATGCCCACAATTCTGGCACAGCAATTCACTTAACCCAAATGATTTCCCCCTGGGATCAATAAAATATACACTAGTGGTCAAAATTGTGGAAACATCTACCATTTTTGGCATTAGGCTTTAAAAATTTCTACACAATGGTGGAAATGTTTATAAACAATCAAAGAATGTTTACAAATATACATTTAACAATGAAATAAGTAACGGGAGTAACTGGAATAAAGTTCTGCAATCTCTAAAAATTGGAAACATTTCCACAATTTTAGCCACCACTGTACTGCACCATCTTATTAAACCGGAGCACCTGAATGCACGCCAACGGAGAGCTGAAGTATCAAACCCGCAAGCCTGTTGATATACTTTTGGATGCTAATAAAACATACCAGCACTCAATGTCAGAAAATGTAAAACTGCAGCACATCTGGCAGAGAAACGCCACCTGTTTCATGGTCCACACATCAAAAGTGGACTCCAGGTACTCTGCGATAGCGGACAGCATTCGATGGTCCCGGTATTCCAGAGCCGCGCAAGCCTTCAGGACCCGAAGCAGCCTTCCGCACGGGACACAGTGGACGCTCTCTACACAAAGAGAGGAAAGACAGAGGGGTGCCGTGAGGTACAGATAAGATGGCGCCAATGGGGACGCCTACTGAGTGGAGACGGTTCTGTACCAATGAGCTTGTTCCTGCAGATGTCCAACAGCGGCATGGAGAAGAAATTAATGGAGGCCAGAGTGATGAACATGTACTGGGTATTAGGGAGGGTGAACTGGTCAGCCATGGATATGGCTTTTTCCTGGAAGAGAGCCAATCAAATCACTAACTCCGTCCTCATAACCAGCAGAATAGAAGCATTAACAATGACCTAGATGGCACAAACCCCGCCCCCACCTCCAAGCTCTTTTTCAGGCTGGTGGGCAGCTCCCTGCCGACACAGCGCATTAGGCTCTGCAGCGCCATCACGCTGTGGATGGTGGGAATACGGGCCGATATCAAGAGCCTGCATCCAGAAACACAGACACACAGAGGTTATACGTGTCACTCTGCATGGTATTTCAGTAAGCCCCTTTGATTACATTAACCGAGCAGCTCTGCTCCACTTCATCAAATCCCCAGATATGTGCTAGATTTCTGTTACCAATTAGTGGAGCCAGCATGGCCCAGAGCTCTGGTAGCAATGGGCTCAACAAAGACATGTTGATAAGCGCTACTTGGACCACAGTTTTGTGATGCCAACCTGAGGGCTTCCTTGAGTGCATCCACGTTCCTGCAACTCTGCATGTTCTCTAAGCAGCTGGCCAGAACAGACAGGGACTTCTCGTTAAACTCGTTCAGCCTCTCCTGTGTAAACACAAAATGGGATTACGGAAGACCGTGGCGGAGGAGGAAACACCCAGTAAATCAAATCGAGTCACTCTGTGACATCACACGACTCATGGAAAGTACAGGTGAGTGAGAAACTTGACAAGATGCTAAAAACGGCAAGTTGAAAATGAAATGCAGGGCCACCAACTTTGGTCAGCTGGCTGGAGTGAGATTTTCAATTCGAGTCTGCACATGCATTTACATGTATGTAAGAGTTTTATTAACTTGTAAATAGTCTGTAGGGTGTGCAAACTACCCAAATGTTATTGATGTAGGTATTTTTAGGTTTATAATGGAATAATATAGATTTGCCGTAAAATTTCTTGCGGGAGCATGAGAGTTAGAAAGCGTAAGTGTCACACCAGATGCGTGAAAGTTGGCAACCCTGGAAATGATCCACTTTTCAGGATACACTTCATTAAAGAGAGAAACAGTAACGGGGTAAACAAGACAGCAGGTGGAACTGATGTGCAGAGTCAAATCTTGGGTTAAAACCCAATATAGTTAATATAGAGGAAATGGGTTAAATCCAACAGTTCACAATAAACCAACCCACGACAGGTTTGCAAAGTCCTTTCCTCCCATCAGCAGAACAGACTGCAGCATCCTGCCCCCCAATTGGTTACCTGTGTGACCCGCAAGAGAGTCTGCACTACGCGGCTGCGCTGAGGGACCCTGAGCCTCACTAAGGCCAGCAGGCAGTATGCCGCATCGCTGTGCTTCATCTTGGGGGCGTCGCTCATGATGCGCAGACAGAGATCCTGGAAAGCGGGGTGCTCGTAAACCATCTGAAGCTGGTAGCTCCTCTGGCCCTCAGGCATGGCCTTCAAGGCTTCCCAGACGCGGCTCAGCGTGTTGCTCGTCCGTTTTAATGTCATGGTGTACTGCCCTGACAGGTCCAGCACATCCACGGGACTGGGGCAGGCCAGCAGCTGCTCGTAGTATGGGAGCCGCTGCTTAGCCCTTCCACTCGAATCGAATGTCACGGACTCCTCCGGGAGTGGCTGCACGTGCAAAGCATCCCTCTCGATGCTTGGCAAGGTCTGGATCTTGGCAGAGTCCCCCGAGTTCTCCAGACTAGCCCAAGCCTGCATCCCAGTGTCATCCTGGGAGTAAAACCTCACCATGCTAACGTAGGTCCTTGGATACAATTTAGGATCATGATGCACATTCCATAAGCCAGGGACCCCTCTACTCGTCCAGCCCTCGTGCGGTCTGCGCTCGTCCCCCGGCGACTGGCAAGCGAAATGTCGCCATGGCGAACTTCGCCTGCAGAGCAGCAGCGCCCGCCTGAACAGCTTGTTTCCAGATTCGCAAAGAGTCATGCTGCTGTAATGTACGACCAGGAGCAGGAATGGCTTATCATCAAGGCAAAAGCGAGAAACATCACCCGAACAAGGACGTACAACAAATCACCTCGTTATCTACCGCTTACTGTCCTTTCAATTAATCAAATACATTACGACTAGGCTCACTTAAGGAATTTAACGAGGCAAAAACGGGGCTAACTATGACTGTAGCCTTTTCGAAAGACAAAATCACAAATCGAATTTATATTAGGATCTCATCATCTTGCTTTACGAAATAAATAGGTAACCAGCTAGACAAATTCATAAACATACATAAATAAATTTTCACGTCGCACATTATAATAAATTAAAACATTTAACTAGAAATGTTAAAGCAAGGTTTAAGTCTTCGGTAAGTTTCACACCTATGCATGCCATTTTCAGAACGCCGCCATTGCTGTTAACACAACGAGGACGGCTGTCAGAACTCTTTCCGGTACTGGTGATTCAAAATAAAAGCACAAATTCCGACAATATTCGATGTCTTTTTCTAAAGACATGGCATAGCTCTAAAATATTGCTTTTCGAAAATATATAAAAATGAATTATACGTTGTAAGTCACAACCCAAAAAAAATCGCTTTACTTGTCAGGCCATTACTCAGAAACCATCAGTCGACTTGGAAATGTATTCTCAGAAATTTTTAATAAGTGCTGGCGTGAGAACAACATGAAAAGCATGACCGCCACTGTAAATGATTATAAATGCTATTCTAAAATAAAAATGCATAATTTATGGTTTCGTATTAGTTTTTCATATTTTAAATAGTTTTGCTAGACACTTATTTTGACAAATTACGTTAGTCGCTGTGTGACACATGCGTACATCCGACCACAGGAAGCTATTGTGTATCGCGCAGTGTTTTACTTCCGACACACATTTAACCGAACCTGTTGTTGAAAATAGTTAAAGCCCTTTCTTTATGTTCATTATGTTGAAGTACTTGCGTACATGTTCTTTTAACATTTTTTCTAATTTATTTTAATTTATACAACTATACGTGCGTGATCAGTTTAGATGTCGCTGTATAAAGTGATAATGTCATGATTGCAGGGGATCGCAGCCCTTCTTGATCTCATCGTCGCTGAGGGTACGATAATTCCACCATGGACGTGGGCATGTCTGTGTCGCTACTGAGGGACCAGCTGGGCGCTGTGATCGAACAGGCGGTGACCGCCGCGGTGGAGACGGTGCTGGGCGAGATGGCAAAGGTGGTGAGCAGCAGGTTCGAGGAATTCAGAAAGGAGATGTCGGCCAAGGAGAAGGAGAACGAGAACATCAAGCAGATGCTGGAAATATCCCGCTGTCAGATGAAGATGATGCGGAAGTATCTGAGCGCCGTGGCACCCAAGGACGAGCGCCAGGTGCCCGGGGCTCAGGTTAAGGGCGGCCAGCAGTCCGAGCCGCCCGGCGATCACAGTGCGCCTGCGGGGGAGACGCGGTCCTACCCGCATCCGAAGCGGGCGCCGCTGGGGGACGACGGAGCTTCTGCTGTCAGTGAGAAACGGCAAAACGCTATACCCAAACCCAGTAACATCTGCTCATCTGAAGGTTTGCTCAGAACAATAACGTGGGACAAAGTTTCCGGGAAGTTAACCAACGGCCAGGAATGCGCTTTAATAAACGCAGGGGAGGACTTGCTGGATGTGAACGGTCAGGGCGTCCTAAGAGGGGACGTGCCAGGGCACGTGTCTCACGTTAAAGGTAGGACAGATGTGGTGACGTTACAAGTTGCCGTTAACTACTCGCCATTAGACCAGTCTGATTTTTTTAGTATGGTTGCCATTAGTTCAACTATAACAGTTTGAAATACTGTACTTACCTGACTGACTAACCTTTTTATTTCTCTCAGTGGAGTATAGAGACTCGGAGGTGGATGGCAGGTACCAGCAGAGTCAGGATGGGCGTGAGCCCCCCAAGGGCACAAGGCCACCACCGGTTTTAGAGACCACATGTGCAGCAGCCCTCGGGCCGATACCCTCCTCCCTCCATAAGACGGAAGCCCGTGCAGTGGCTGACACCCCCTCCCCGAAGGCGTGGGGTGCCCCCTTTCAAGCCAAGGAAGAGGAGGCGGTGGGGGACATCGAGATCGTATGTATCAAGGAGGAGCCTGAAGATCCGCAGGCCTGTTCCCTGGAGCCGCAGACCCCGAGGGCAAACACTGGCACTCAGGGCTGCGAGCAGCTGGGGTGGCAGGAGAGGTCTGGAGGGCCGAGCACCTTGCGCGCTGAGGGGGTGTCAGCGGCGTTCACTACGGTGACCTGTGGCCAATGTGAGTAGCCCCGTCTGCCCCAGCACACTAATAAAAACACAGGAAGTCACTGTGAGCATTGACCAGATATCACGAGTAGACAGTTTGCTGCATCCATTAGTAGAACGTCATCCTGAGTTTGGAACCTGTTCTATGACGTGTAGGGCAGGTGACACCCTGGGCGGGATGCCAGTCCATCTCAGGGCATAAGCACACATCATGGGTAACTCAAAGGAACCAGTGTACCTAAACCACAGCTTATGGGAGTAAAACACGGGGAACACGTGCTAACCGGACACAGGGCTGCAGCAGCATTCGGACCCGCAGCCGTAGCAGCCCGGGGCTGAAGCTGTTTCCCTGCGATCGGAGCCGGCTAACAGTGCGGCTTCTGCCCCCAGATGCTGGGGCCCCGCGTCCAGCCCGCCGTCGCCAGTGGCTGAAGGAGCCGAATGTCTGCGAGGACTACAAGCACAGGCGGGCGGAGCTAAAGCGGCGGAGCCAGCACCGGCGCCGCGAGCTGGAGAAGAACCTGCCGCAGCCGCTGCTGGCCGCACTGGTCAGGGAGCGCCGGGAGAAGACGCGGCTGCGCGTGGCACGCTGGCGGGCCAAACGCAAACTGCAGGCGGGTCTGATGGCCCCGGGGCCCCCACAGCTCCCCACGGCCGCACCCCTACCCCCTCCAGCCATCCACATCCCCCACCCCAATGACTCACTCCTCAGCCGGCGACAGCCAGTCGCGGCCCCTCAGTACGGAAGTCTCCTGTATGGCAGCGGTTCCCACGGCGACGGTAGCACACGGTACCCCACCTTACCATTTGGCTCCCACCCTTTGTTGCCAGGACTCAGGCGCGCTACAACCACTGCGGTCGCGCAGCCCGGGTTGACCTCATCCGTGCAGCAAGGGATGATGGGAACAGATTCCGAGGTGTATCCAAAAAGCTTGTCCTGATAGGCTGTATGTTCTTTTGGAAGCATGTCAAGGGCGCCCTCAGCCAACCAGAGATGGGAACGTGCTGATCTGAAGGATGCTGTGGGAAGAATAAGACTGAGAGCAGGAAATGTCCCTGTGTGAGATACATGTTTTCTTAGTATGTTTATTTAATTAGTATGACCTAAAAAACTGGGGACACGAGTGCTGGCCGAGATGCAGAACTTGAGGTCTCTGAGGTCACAACAGAGGAACGAATTGTGTCATCGGCGCACTAGATTTAAAAATGCACTTGTTTTAATTCCCGTAACTCAGATTCGAAATCAAATTAATAAGTGTTTTACTGCCATTGGAAACCTCATTGGGTTTCCAGTATTACTGCATTAGTTTTATGCAGACTTCATAAGGCCAGGGAGAATTCGCTGCAGTCACTGTACTACCATAGTTCAGTTTTTTCCTTTCAAAGCATTTTTTTCGGTCTGCTTTTTCTGTTTCCTGAAGTGTAATGGACTCTTATTAGAACGCACCCTCCGCCCACCAGGAACCACGCGGCCTGTAGTTCCCGCTTCATACTCCCACACGTTTCCCGCTTTCACAGAGAGTGTCAAAACCTCGTGCTGCATCAGCACCAAGGAAGCGGAGTCCCTGCTTGTCTGTCGAGGAGAACGGCGATGCTCAAACTCTGTCTTACTGCTCTATCCTAGCAAGGTCACGGTGATCGGCAGCTTGGGTGGGAAATGGAGGTGGAACAGTGGGCTGATTCAAAAGAGTGTTCCAGACCACCACAGGGAACACACACTCTTTGGGGTTAGTCCCACCCAATGGAGATCATATTCACAGGGTCATCGAGATGTGTACATTTGTGTAATGTTTACAAAGGATTACCACAGTTTAGTGGGGGGTGCACAGTTACTCACAGGCATCTTACCATAATAGCCCTGGCTTTTGGAAACCTAATGAATAATTGTTAAAATTCCTTAGAATCTTGATCTATATCTGTATTCTCAGAATACCAGGCATTAAGTTTAGAATCCAGAAACAGGTATATTACGTGTATTTGCAGTTACAGAAGACTTTTTTTTTTAATCTATGGTGTTGGTATTAGAGCTTAACCAATCAAAAATGTTGATGATGTCGGTATTTACCGATGTCACTGATGATGTGCAGGGCCTGTGAGTTTTAGGCTGTAGGTGTACCGTATGAAATGAGGCTACTTTCAGTCAATGGAGGAAGTTGAGCTTTCTAAGAAAAAAAACCCAAGGTCATTGTTGACAGACAATTCCTTTGTGTAAGTGCAGCATCATGTGAAGAACTTAGTGCAGATCAGCACTCCGGGTAGAATTTACCCTGGATTTGGTTAATTAACAACAAGCTAACTTTGCTTTAAATGGGTTTTGCTAATATGCAGAAAAATGAAACATTTGTGATGTAGACAATGCCTCATCCTGTCACAGAAGTGTTTTGAGAAATAAAAGAGCTGACCAGGCAGTTGCAGAGACTTAGTGTGCACATGTGTCACCCCAGCGAGCACCTGTGCTGACCACTGAATGGCACTTGACACTTAAAAGCAAACTTGGCATTTGTGGACCTCTGGCAGTTACAAGTGGGCACTTCCAAATATGGTCCCCAGGGGCTTATGAACAATAGGCTCAGATTACGACACTAAGCACTGTCAGACCTTCACTCACATCCCCTTGTTTATAGCCTACATGTCCTAGCAGCCCCTGTTCATGTGGCCATTAGACAGAAATCATACACAGATCGTTGAACAAGCTATACTTCAAGTTAAATAAAACACTTTCGTTATCTGAATCCCCCCCCCAGTGTGTTATAGCTGGGAGTGGTATAAATGCATACTTTTGACATACATTGGCTTTCCGACGGTACGCACAGGCAGTCACTAAGCATAACAGCAGTGAAAATGAATTACAGGATGTGGTTTTATAGGAATGTATGGAAGTCCAGTAATTAAGAAGCAGAGTCACGGGACCTGCAGAATACTGCAGCACAGAGGGGAGCCGCACTTGCACGCTATGGGAATAAATACATTTGCCTAACTTCATCTGGAGGAAGTTGGAGCTCAGACCTGACAGACCTAGGGCGGGATTCAAGCTTGATGCTGGAGGTGTGAAGCAGGGTGGAGGGAATTTCAGCACAACGTAGCGCCGCCAATTTAGCCAAAACCCTCAAAATTCAGCGGACTTGCATTAGAACGCAGATGTTTTTGATCGAATGTCACCATGCATAGTGCCTCTGAACCCTCGGAAGTCATTAGAAACTAAAACACTGGGTACCTGGTTATACCAGTCTAGTTTGGTTTAACTAAGCAACCCGATTAAAGAGATCTAAAACGGCGAAGTAGGCGTTTAAAGCCCTAACCAAACTGCCTTCTACCTGCAGCCGGAGGAGGTGAGAGCCATGAAATGTGCTGCCATTACGTCAACAGAGAAACGCTTTTAATAACAGAAGACTTTGTTACCAAGGTGAAACGGTCACATTTAAAGTAACTAAAAGCGCATATCCTACTTAAAAATACGCCCCCCCACACGCGCACATAAACCACTGTGCGCCCCGAACTCCACTCACCAAGGGCAGTTTTTTTTAAATAATGGTGTTCATCATTCAAATAAAAGCCATCCTGAATATTTAACGTTAGAGCTTCATTTGGTGTCAGATTTTGCAATAGATGCTTGCGTTTGTGCAGCATTTCCGAGCCCAGTCTATGGTAATCACTTTGCCGCTAGTTGCTGACGACCTCGAAAGATGCCAAAAAGAAAGGGTCGACAGTGTTTACCATCTCCACCCACCCCCCGGTGGACAACGAGGTCATTGCCATATACCCCTATTACAGGATCGCCCCCACTATAACGCACGCAGTGCACCGCTGTAAGTACCGGGTCACGGGCGCTCTCCGCTGCAACGTTTACCCAGCTCTCTGCAAAGCGTATGCTGGCTTTCAATACAGTTAACCGGTCAGTTTTAAGATTTATTAAACCAAACCAAACGAATATCCCTCGCCTTGAACTATAACAGTGAATTACAAGATTTCTAAATGTATTTGGTTTTATTCGTTTAAAGTGTGTTCAATGAAAAATGTATTGAATGTATCTGGTTTAGTCTCGGTAATCGCTGATATTTGCAGTCTGTAATCACGTAGCGCAAGCCGAATCGAAACTAAGCAATGAAGAGCTTAGCTGGATGATTAACCAGAACACAGGACATGCGGCACCGACCAAGGCTCTGCACGCCAGCTCTCACCTCGCCAACAGGGGGCGCCAGCCACCATGCCTCCCCCCGCGTTAAAGCTCAGCAGCCGCACTCGCGTCCGCTGGTGCAATTACTGCGGACCTGTAAATCCAGCCATCCGACAGATTCCTGGCGTCAGGGTGAATAGGCTGCACCTGAGGTTCATCGCTGTGCTTTTTCGGTTTAGTGCATAAATTACTGAAGAAAGTTTCAGAAGAAAAAAATATCCCCTTTAGAAAAGAACATTTAAAACGTAAAGCCCCATTAACGATGGCTGGACTATTCGGGGCGTAATTTAAAAACTAATACTTAGTGGTCAGGACGAGGGAAAAATGGTTATTGACACAAAAACTTGGCAGGGCGAATCGGGCTTATTTGACGGGTTTTAGGGTCAGACGGTAGCCGTCCAGGGCTGCGCTGACATGACAAATAAAGAGATGGGTTCCAGGATAAAACCGAATGCTGCGATGCTAGTACTGTACAAACAAAAACCCACTATTAATTATTTGCGTGCTACTAGGAGAGCCCTGAATTGCCGATGCCGAGCTGAAGCGACCCACACCCTTTCATACATAGAAAGAATAACGAGCAGCAGGTGAAGGTCGTCATCCTGCATAAACATGGTGGAAGGACTCCCTCTTTAAGGATGCACGTCGTTTTTCTCGTATTTATTTACGCAGAGCACGTGATTCACATTTTCGTCCTCAAAGTTTATTCCACGACAAAAAAGTTTTCCGCCTTTACACGTTTAGTATTAACACAGAAAGTAGAACGACATCCTCAAGATTTAATTCCAAGTGAGTTCCATGTATGGAGAAATTTCTATCACTATGGGTAATATCTTAAATTTGCTCGGGACAGACTGCAGGCTCCCCGCGACCCCGGACCACTTAAAGCTTTGGAAGCCAAATCAGATAAAATGTGCAATATGGCCAGGAGGTATAAAGCGGAGAATGCTAATGCATGTTTGTGATTTGGTCCTGCAGAATGACAGTTTCAACATACCCTGACCCCGTGATGCAGACTGATGTCTCCCACAAACACTGATTCGACGACAGTCACGGTTTAAATGCTTTTATATATCAAGACACAATAAAATCAAACAATACATATCAGCACATGACATTAATTGAAACTTCTCAAATCAAAACCATGTTCATTGAGGATTCTTCATGAAAATTCTTATCTATACACACCCATTCCCCCCGTAACTGTAATTTTGTAAGCACATATTTTACCCAGTATATAAAAATCTCCCCCAAATGATTGTTCTGTGATTCTCTTGGTGGATTTGGGCTCAGCACTTTGCATCCTGTGATCTTTTGAGGCTGGGTGACCTTGTCCCAAACACAAGTTCAGGTCACAAGTTGGCATCTGAGGCCAGTTGTTTGCTGTTAATAATCACCCTGCTCTTAAATTTCTCCAAGCAAATACTCCTATGTATGTCAGGGGAGAATTATTGCAAATCGGATTGCTTTCCTAAGGGCTGTTTTTAAGGATCACTTTGTGCCAGGGGGAAGTTTAACTCACAACTTAAGTTTTATGAGCAGAGATAAGGTTTAAGGTGGTTTCTACATGCTGTTAGTTTAACACAGTTTTATCACACAGTGTGGTTACCAGCAATGGATGAAATTTCAAAAGGTAAAGAAAGGACTAAACAGCCAAGACTGTACAAACATTTTTTTTTTAACAAACGCCCATGTATCACACTGGCCCAGCTGAAGAGGCAGCGAGATCAGTCACACTTCCTTGATTTCAATTGGACAGCCTAGCTTATCCAGAAAGTAGCGTTTGTTCAAAGCCGTGCTGGACCCATGTCTGTTGTCACGACTGATTAGGGCGCTCAACAACCAGCTCGCAATGCTTACTAAAAGGATATTTACGTAGGCAGACTTTCCAAAACTAATGCAAAAAAAAACCTCCAACTGCTCACAGGCTTCCCTGTAACTGAACCGCGGGTCCTCATGACGGCCCTGCCTCTCCCTTCACATTTCAACAACAAAACTCTTTTATTACCCAGAACTTAAAAGGACCACATTTGAGTTTAGAGAATGAAATGCCCAGCTTGTGTTCGGTCAGAATTTTTCTCCCTATTGACCTGTTTTTTTGTCGGATTCTGAAGAGGTGCCCAAACATTAGCCTTTGCCATGGCGATGACCAGCTTCACAGCCTTTCAGAGGGGCGGCCGGTGCTGGTTCCGGAGGGTGGCGCTGATTGCTGGCTTACACTCAGCCTCTGACCCTGAATTTCCCTGCTGAAGGGGGTCGTTTTCGTGGGAGGCCACCTGAGTCAGCATGCCAGGGGTCAGTTAGCCAATTAACACATTTTCATCCCAAACCAGGTCATCAGCTACCAGCCCCACGCGGGCTCGTTCACGGTCTTTGTTGTTCACCATTTACAGAATTACAAAGAAGCGATTCTGCCTCTTCATTTATGGAAGAAAATACTTGACTAAACAACAGCAAAGTGCTAAGGAGCTTAGGAACAAATGCAGACAATTTACACACAAAACAAACACGTTTGTGTAGTGTTCCCTTATGTTACAGTATCCAGACAATCTCCCTGGGGTGATGATGGCAGTTTGGGTCAAACATCTCCAAACTTCACCAGTGTCCTCCGGTCCAGTGCAGCTCACTGTCATATGCAGACATCCCGCCTCCTCCAGAAGTTCTGGAAGTCTCCTGCATGTTGGTAGCGGCTCCCCAATGCCCGCAAATTACATACAATACCCCAGACATTTGTTTTTTAGAGCGAAAGTGTGCACGAGAGAGCAAAGATACAAGAGCTTCTCTAGGATCTTTGGAGAAGGAGAGCAGGTCGTCAGGGAGCCACTATCAACATGCGGGAAACTTCCAGAACTTCCGGGAGAGGGGGGATGTCTATATGTGCTTAAAAACAACTGTACTGTGCTGTTACCTTCCACAAAGCATCAAGCAAGGAGGAGTCAGATAAACCTTAACACACCAGTCTTGTGTATCAGAAAGCGATGACTGTTGCATTCAGAGATCCCAACAAAGGCTAATTTGTGGCTGTGGCTCGTAGTCTGACAGGTCTGATGTTACAAACAGAAAACCAGACTGACATCCACCTCAGTGAAAAATATTGGGATTTTTTGGGAATTTTTTTCTTTTTGTGGTAATTTCTTAAGGAGAATCCAAACCCAGTAAAAACATAGAACCGAACTCTCAATTTAAGAATGTGTTAGACTCCATACACCACTTTTCAGAAAGAATTATGCCTGACTCTGTGACCGTAAATATTCACACAATTAGATGACAATGTGTCACGTTGGTTTTTAGTGCAATAAGGAACTTCGCTTAAAGAAAACAAAAAAGATTAACCAATTTTTTAAACATAATATAAAGCAAAGCAAATATGGCAAAACATTTTAATAAAAATCTTAAATGCTTCAGTGTAGTGTCTGTACTCTGGATCAAACAAACATAGCTTATTGTCAGAAAAGGTAGAATCATTCATCGCTTGATCTTGTGGTAAAAACTGGCCAATTTTCCACTGGGACCTCTAACATTCACAATCGTTCTCCAAAATAAGTTGCAGGTTAAAAAGACATAATATACATATACTCCATGTGCCATGAAGATTAGCCATTAATGTATTAGCAATTCCAATTTCAATAATATTTATTTATAATTGCTATTAATTAGCCCAAAATAAACTGAATCCTGAACAATACACAAATTAATCAGAGTTCTGTGTACTCTCTTAAAGGCCAAACGCTATTGGTCTTCAGGACCTGTTCGGACGTGATAATCAGTTCCCCTTGGCTACAGACAGGGAAATGCTGTTAAACACAAACTGCCATCAAGCCCCAGGCCAGCGACCTCCTGTCGGTGTGGAGGGAGTCAGGCTGACCCTACTGCCCAATCACAGACACACGAGTGAAGGGGAGCTGGCACCCGACCAGGCTGCGCAGCGTGTCCCCATGGTGCACTCAATATTTCATGGACGATAAATAAAATAAACAGTTGAGTCCGTTTCAGTTTCGTTGGGAAGCTACGACTCCTGCATACGGGCGCTGGGAGGCGGGGTCACCGGGGTTGCCGGGGTAATGCCTGCTTCTGTCTCCGGGCCAACGGAGATCACGCCCTGGTCCCCATCTGTGGATTCCAGTTCGCTTTGGTCCAGAAGCTCAAAATCCTCATCTGGCCCATGGGCCGACGTGGCGGCGGAAAATGGTGACTCGTCCGGTTTGGCAGCACCTCCATCGGTGGAGGCAGGGCTAGGCTCAGGGTCCCCGGGAGAGGATTCGCTGGAGCTCAGCAGGACTCTTAAGGTACCCTGCACCACAGCAGAGATGGCCGTGTTCACGATCTCCTCGCTCAGCGCCTCCAGGGACGGGCTCGGTCCCCCAGGGGCCTCGCTCAGAGCCAGTGCAGGGGCTACCACTTCCCCGTCACCGTTGAAATGTGTGTTAACGAAGTGCAGCGGCGATGCCAGGTGCCGGATCAGGAGACTCTCGGGGCTCTGTGGGAGGTCCTGGGGATTGGGAGAAGTGCCCTCGTTCCGGCCAGGTGACGCAGGCGCCGGTGAAGTCTCGTGCCCCTGGGCAAACTCCGGCAGGTCCCTGGAGAAGGACTCGCCTGCTTCACTGTTTAAGTTCTTCTGGTCCAGATCTGACAGATGGGAAAGAAAAAGAGTGGGAGCTGAAGTCCAATGGGGGTAACCAAGCAACCTTAATGACCCAAGATGCCTAAATGAAAGTCCACGACCAGACAACAGCCTCCAGGTTCACAGATAACTGCTAATCACCATAAACTGAAAACTGGCACTTTCTTCTAGAAATTCATATCCAGACATGTACATAAGACATTTCTTTTCCGAAGTGGCCATATATGAACATTAATATAGCCCCTCCCCAAGTAACGATGGGGTTGCGTTCCGATAAACTGATCGCAAGGCGAAAATGCATTTTAATACAGTACACCTAAACTAACAAACATCAAAGTCTAACCTATATCGTTAAACATGCTTACAAAACTTACATTAGCCTACAGTTGGGCAAAATCATTAACACAAAGCCTATTTTATGATAAAGTGTTGAATATCTTGTGTAATTTATTGAATAGTGAAAAACATTTACCTTTCATAAAGTCGAAATATTGTAACACGGACCATCGTGACCCGGGGAGCGTCTGTATTTATAATATGCGGTTTCGTCTAGTGTTCTAAAGTTTGTGACGTCAGTATCAACAGCTTCCACATTTAGCCCTGATTACCCTGTCAGTGGATTTTAAGACATTCCCACACACTGTTATTTGCTTTAAAAAAATGAGCCAAACCCCAACTCCTTTATGTTTTTTCGCGGATTCTGTGAAAAGTCAAAGCTGAAAAGTAACCATAAGAAACAGCCCAATACCAGCTGTGTTCAAAAGGCCAGGAAGCCAGAACAGGCTGGAAATGATTGGCTCCTGTCACTGTAAATGGAAGGAATAACAGAGGCTTCCGCTCACTATGGGAACCGGAAAAATCAGGAAGCAAATGGGATAAAGGGTCACCCTCTGACACGTCGCTGAGCTGCGGGGTGGTGGCTCTGGACACCGAGAAGCCACCACTCTCCAGGATGGAGGCCTCTTCGTCTGACAGCTCGGAGTCGGTAATGGCCATGGCCAAAGCCGTGGTCTTCACGTCCACCTGCCCGGGAAAATGGGGGGAAAAAAACCACCATTAAATAACCGGCATTCTCAAATCCACCTGGTACATCAGGGAAAAATATGTGACACCCACAAGCCGGCCACCGCGACTGAGGGGAACAGGGCTGCATGATTTCACACCGCATTATGTGAAATACCCGAGAGTAACATTGCAATGCTTATAAAACAGAAAGGATGAAAATTATCTGAAAAAAACTATAGCCAAACAGAACTTATCTACCAACAGAGTCTATCAAACAAGGTTCCGGTGTTGCCATGAGATCTGATAAACGACAAGTGATTATCGCACGTGTGCGATACAGACCCCCGGGGTCATGATGGTCCGTGTTACGATATTTCAACCTTGTGGTGGGTAAATGTTGTTTACACGAGACAGTCAACACTTTATCATAAAATGGGCAAAATCATTAACACAAAGCCTAACTGTAGGCTAATGTAAGTGATGTAAGCATGTGTAAGGTAGGCTATAGGTTAGACTTCTTAGTTCATACATTGAATTAAAAGTTTAATTGGGTCACTGAGCTGTGGAGGACAGGAGTGACTGCATCACTGAATGCATGAAACACACGCACACACACACACACACACACATGCACACACACACACATGCACACACACACACATGCACACACGCACACATGCGCACACGCACACATGCGCACACACACACACATGCACACACGCACACATGCGCACACACATGCACATGCGCACATGTGCCTCACCGTGGGGGCGAAGCAGGACAGCTCCTCCTCACTCTCGCTCTCTGTCTCCGCTTGAGGCTCATCCCCATCCTCACTCTCCTTCTTCACTTCTGCAGGAGCACATCAGAGAGACCTGCAGATCTCATCGCGATACGTTGAACACAGGACATAAGGCATCGTTTCGGTAAACAGCAAGACGATCACCTTTCAGTCTTGGGGCCACTTTAAGGACAAATACTAAGGGATTTCAGTAGCTGCACAACATCCACTAAATACTGGCCTCTAAAAAGCTTTTTTTCCAGGTCACGCACCCAAGTGGCCCTGTGCATATTAAATGACTCGCTCCGAAGGGGACAATCAGAGCAAAGGCTCTACTCAACTGCAGCAAGTGTTTATTTAAGCTACCAGGCAATGTTTACAGCAGGGTTCCCCAATTTCGGTCTAGCTTGCAGATTGCCCTGCTCAGACCTACTAAACCTGGCAATTGGCTGTTGAGCTGAATAAGGTTTGTTTGAGCAGTGAAATCTGCAAACTGCGGTGCAGACTTGCCCTGCAGGACCAGACTTGGGGAACCCTGGTTTACGGCAACACCGTGATGACCGGATGACTAAGGAAGAAGATGGGCTGCATGCTAGTCTGTCCGGGGGGGCCGGGGACACCCACTTCTCTTGTCATGCTTGTGGTGTCGTGCCTCCCCCTTCATGCTGTAGTCCAGTTTCATCAGGACGGGTTCCAGGCCTGTATACATCTTCTGGATGAGCTCGTGGTACACCACCAGGGGCCAGAGCAGCACACTGAGCACTGCACATGGGACAGGGCGAGCCATTTGTGTTTAACGCACTGCACCTTACCTCACTCACTCAAACAGAATACTGCCCCCCCTGGTGGTACCAGCAGGAAAATAACCAATGACCAGAGATTCAGTACTAATACCATTCTAAACTATTACTAACACACTAAAAGATATAAAGAAGTGCAACATAGTGATTTTTCTACAGAGGTGTCTCCCGGCTTAATTTTTCCTCATGGGAGTTTTATTTGCATAAAAATGTTGAGGGCAAAACAAAAAATGATTGGTTCAGAGAGCGAACCAATCAGACTGTAGAGGAGTGGGTCCAAACAACTAGAGGAGGCAGAACCAACCAATCAGAAAGAATTCTTGGTCCCACCTCCTCTAGTTGCTTGGACCCACCTCCTTTACAATCTGATTGGTTCAGAGAGAGAACCAATCATTTTTCATTCTGCCCTCAGAACATTTTTCTATAAGTAAATCTCGCATTTTTTACTGCCAGAAGCCTACTTGCAAAAGCACACACAGCTACAGCTGTATCCTTACTCATAAGAAATGAATAGTTTGGCAATTTAGATGGTACCCTACTTACATATAATATAGGAGATCATGATGCCTGGAACATAGTGTCCTAAAACTGCCAGGACCAAGCAGCCTGCACACATCAATGCACAGAACTGGGGGAAAGAGAACGTCATCAGATCTTCAGTTAGCATAAGCGAAAAGAATGCCTTTACTGTTACTGTACATTATCATCCGATAAAGGACATGTTTGAAGTTCACCTTCCCATGGTTCTGTTGTTTGTACAGCAGCACCTCCTGGATGTAGAGCGTGAAGGTGAAGTAACTCTCGGCAAGATGGTGGCTCAGCTCGGGGACGCTGAGGAGCCGCGGATGCACGGTCACACCCTCCCTGCCGCGTCGAGAAGGGCTACGGTTAGGGCTATGCCACGGTGAGTGTGTGAAGCCCGGGCTAAGGCGGGGCAGCTCAGACACCTCTGCAGTGAGTCAGCGGTTTGTGAAAGAGGAACTGGAGAGCGTGCACAGGGGTGCAAAGCAGGCATCACACGCTCAGGGTGCGACAGCTTTTAGGGGGATGTGTAGGTCCCCCCCCTTACCCCCAAACACGCACTAGTTAGTTGGACATACCTTTCAGCCATGGTGGCTTCTGGATAATGGACTGCATAAAAATGAGAGAAAAAAGGTTGTATCAAACATTTTGACAACAGAAAATAAACAAACATGTACCGCTTGCAGGCCAGCACAGGCTGACACTACTGGCAACAGTCTCACTGTGTTATATGGATTTCTACCCACAGACTGTATTTACACTGATCTGAATTGCCTGTAGAGTATATGTGTATATATAATAATAAAATAATAATAATAATAATAATAATAATAATAATAATAAGAGTAACTCTTTGTTGATCCCCATGGGGAAATTCTCTTCTCGCCTACCCCATCTTACTCTCTGTTACCTACAGACACACATGTAGGTGAGAGGAAGCTTGGCAGTGGAGGGCAGCCACCGGCAGTGGAACCCCTGGAGCTGGGGGTTAGGGGCCTTGCTCAAGGGCCCAGACATGTGACTATTATGCCAAAGCCAGGCTAGAACCTGGGGCCTTACAATCACAAGCACGTGATTTTTAGCTCACGCCGAAACATGGTATATTAAAATGTTCTTGTGGAACATACTATGGTACGCCCACCCTAGTGACAGCCCAGCCTGCAGCATGTGCTCAGTGACAGACTAGGACTCCCAGCCAGGGGGTACCCCAGCCTTGTTCCCTGTGCTGCATGGGATAGGCTGAACCTTCATGCTGTCCACGATAAAGTAATGCCATAACATGTTCCACAAGAACGTTTTAATATACCATGTTTCGGCATGAGCTAAAAATCGCATGGAAAACTTGGATAAAACCACCGAACTTTACACCGGGAAAACCAGCACGCGGAAGCTTTCAGCCGCGCGCCACATGGATACCGGGTACCGGATACCTCACCCGGGATGCTGGGCAGCTTGTGCTTCCACCTTTCCAGCAGCACCAGACTGATGAGAGAGACGCAGATGAGGAAGATGGGCCGGAGGGGCGTGGACGACAGGAGCCTGCGACACGAGAGACGGACCCATGTGGGCTGCGCGCGGCGGGACGCTGCATGCATTTACCGCGGAGGCGCAAAGCATTTAGCGAAGCACGGATTTTAAAGTGTTTTCGAGGCGGTTCCGCTTTGCTATACATACTGACATTTAAAGCTTAACAGGAGATCTAAGCTGTCTAGCTGACAGTCCATTGCACCGTCCATTTAAGGGATGCTTTATAGCACGCCTCATAAAGCAGCTCTCCTGCTTAATCGCGTTTCTCCGCGAACACGAGGGGGGCGTTCCCCCAGAAAAGCCCGTTTTTCGCTTTACCAGAACACGGTGTTGAGGGCGAAGGCGACGCAGATGCTCTGCAGCGGCCTCTCCCACACCAGCAGCCTCTGCGCCCACAGCACCGCCGGCTCGTACGGCCACAGCCAGCCCTGGAGGCGCTCCCGAAGCCTGGCCAGCTCCGGGCTGCCATCGCCGTCCGCTCCGGCCGTGAACAGCGCCTCCAGTCCCACCGAGGAGGAGCAAACGGAGGGGCGTCCAGCCTCCTCCCCGCTCGCCATCTTCTCTCCGCTCAGTTTTGTTGTTTTGTGCATGACGGGGATCGGTAAGGGAGGGTTTGGCGAAGGCCGTCATGCATTTAAAAACCAATAAGGGGAGATACTGTAGGCTTTCCCTGTCACGTGTTTTTTCCTGTTTACGGCTCTCGGAGCGGACATCGCTTCACTGCTGACACCTACTGGTCGGATTCTAAATCTGGCGGATTTCACGGGCTCAGAGATTAAGTGCGGGGGGAAAATACATCTTTATTTTCACTAACTTCTAAATGAATTTTGATATCCCCTACAATTATGGACATAGGCAAGAAAACACAGTAATATTTGCTGGCACCGATAGAGATCACAGATATTTTTTATATCACTATTAGCTTGACCAGGCTGCCAAATGGGTTAAGAACCTCTGGTCTACTGTTATCTCCGCATCTGCGCTTAGCTAAACGGAAAGCCTCACGACGGTATTAGGGTGTGTTCATAACGTTTTCCTAGATTCCCGTTAAAATCACTCCATTCACTGTTTAAATGACGGCGATTCGTTATTTCAACCTATCTTTGGGGAACCGTTCCATAGCATCAAATGGACAAACCATGTTGTTTTGAATATCTCGCCGAAATGTAACGAAATGTTGACCGTTGCTCCCAGACTTTCACTAGAAACAGTCTGCTATGTAAAACAACTATATTATGAAATCAGTGTTACAGTGTGCGCATTTTAAGGTGAATTAAGTGAATTATCACTATACAGTATAAAGTTACTGAAAAAATGAGAAATGGTATTAATATGCTGAATACATACTTTTGCATTTAGATTGTTGAGTTTTTAAGAATGATTTAAAATTTAGACGCTCTTTCCCCCACAGTGTAGCAGTTTCTGTGTACAAGAACATAAAATTACTGAAAATGACGTATTCCTTAGTTTGAGTAAATTACTGCTTTCTGACTTATGTGGGAATGGGAGCTATCTTTGTGTAACGCTGCGAGCAGCTACAGTGTTCCTGCAAAGCAAAAGACCGTTCATCTATAAAAATACTACAACAAACTTGAAATGTCACTGTGATGAAACTGTAATAACCATTTTTATTAAGGACAATTACTTCAGTCAGTGTAATACAAAATGTTGTTGACGTGCAAAAATCTGTAGTTAAAAAAATACATGTAGCATAATCAAATCTGAGGTCTGAAAGGAAATGCTGAAAGATAAATATACACCAACACCCATACGCTATGCCTCTGCTATACGCATAACCTCTGCCTCATTCAGTACGAGTAACACTGGGATTACTTGGCAGTGAGGTGCAGCTGTCCCGTGTTTTACGATGTGCCTGAAATCAATGCACTGTTATTTACAATTACTTTTCCATGATTATGTGAATTAATGTCAAGGGAACACCCAAGCAAACATACTTCAACAATGTTAAAGTGATCAATACCAGACAATACAAAATATTCTATATAAAATGCACCAAAAAAATAAATTATCAGGCAAATAATAAACAAGTAAATGCATCACATTACATATGACTGGGAGCATTAATTACACCTCGTTCTACAGCGAATACATTTAATGCATCGGACACTGAAAAATCGCTGTAGATTATAAGTGAATGTACATTTAAAGTATTTTTTTCTTAATCCGTGATTCATTTCATACTTTCTTTGAATTCTCACAGCTCGTTTGTCTTGAAAGCTCTGAAAAACATAAGTCACATATAATTAGACATTCGATGTTTCCATCTTATTCCACATGTCAATTAAATTAAACATTGGGATGAAGGATAAAAGCTAATGGGCTAAATATTATGGATTACCTACATTACGAAATAGATGTTACAAATGCATAACTTTGCTCTTTCGGCTTATGTATTAGATGGTTTTCCCATCTGGAAAATCAGAGAAAAGTTTACACTGGATATTAAAAGCCAGGAAAGTGCTGTCCACACATAGCCGCGTTAGCTATCAGCCACGAATGGACATCAAGTGACACTTGCATGCAAACAGCACGAGGTACGTGTCCTTCACAGTCACAGGGGAGCAAAACATGAACGGGGAACCAAACCCTTCAACTGCAGGTGTCATTTGTGTCCAAAGACAAACAATCTGTCAAACTGTGTGGATAAAAGACAAAAAATGTGTGATCATTGCATACTATCTGGTTTAACCCACTGTGGACCGGTTATTCGGTTGGTTGCCATTGGGTTAACCCAGGCAATGACTGACGGTTCATGGTAGTTTGACCGTCCTTGGGTTGTGACGCAAAGTTTAGTCACTTTAAATCCCACCCATTATATTTGGGTGAACATTATAATTAAAGCTCAGGACTGAGTGACCCTTCATCTGTCGACTTGGCAACGTAAGAAGGTGCAGAAGGTAACTGAAGGTAACAAGCGGGGCAGATATAGAGAGCCTGCACAGCACCGGGCTGCAGGACGGAAGCCTAACGGCGTGAGTGAGCCGGGTCCGGGTGCCTACCTGGGCTGGGGAAAGGGCTGTGAAGTGATGAGTGTGGGCAGACACCCATCCAGGTGCTAAGAGTAAAGGGCGTCAATACCTGCCGGTGTCAAGACCAAAGCTTGGAGCAGGTCAGAGAGCGAGATGATCCCCCTGACCACGTCGTCCTCGTCCACCAGGACCAGGCGGTGAACCTGCGGGGAGGGGCAGCATTTTGTCATATAATAATCTTAAAATCCCTCCAATGGCAACCTACACATGTGAGCTGCTGAAGTCTGTCTGGATAATTACCCTTTGACCCCAACTGCCCCTTTCCGAAGCGGGGCACTCTGGGCACACGCAAACTCACCTCAGCTTTGGCAATGCGGTTGATGATGACCTCCAGTGTCTCGTGTGGGTAGCACTTCAACACACCTTCGACCCAACACACTCTGCTCTGTACTGCTTCGCGCATGGTCATGTTCAGATTATTGTAACTCTTCTGTGCAGCAAGATTCTGTCCCATTTCAGCAAAGGGGAATAAGGACACTGCTTAAAACATACAAAGAAAACAGCATTTTGGCTAGAAGAGACCCGACATCATGATATAACGGAGGCATCTGACAGAGGCTGCTACACCATTGCGCGTTCATCTTGAGGAGAGACAGTCGCTTGGCGCCCCCTTGTGGATAACATTTTAAACGTAGTTACAAATGGAGGAATGACGTAGTGGAGTATCGCTAAACCCAGTGGGAACAAATAAAATAACCAGTGGGAAATGGGTTAAACCAGACACTATTCGATAGCGCATAATTCACTCCTCTGTGGTTTGGGAGCCTCATTTCTTCCACCACTAATTATAAGTAATTAGAGGTGACATTCACAGTAATTACTGCAATATCTGCAGACGCTTTTCATGTGGACGCCCTTTTATGGAAATACAATACACCCACTGAGTTATTATTAACGTACAATTTTAAAGGTATGATTATAAAGCGTTACACAATTGATAATCATAACCTTGACTTTCAGTATCGAGAAAATAGTCAGTTTACCGAACTGAGAGCAGAGTGCAAACGTGTTAGAAATTATAATTTAGTAAGAACTCGTTTCTTCTAAGAAAAAATATTGTTTCGCATCGAAGACGCCTGACATGTTGTATAGCATATCAAACTATAGATGCTGACCGCTTATATCGCGCGACAATATACTTTGGCCAAGCCATTATATTTTTCTTTGGTGATACCTATAGACCTAAAATACCTAGTTTCCGAACAAATCCAGAATAACCGTGTAGCCCAACTATAATTCACGGATTTCATTAAAAAGTTTACATTATCACAGAAACAACTTTGACAATACCGTCAACATTTGGTACATATTTAATAGTAAAGAGCAAAGCTGCAATACTTACGATAACATCAAACCTGGAGTACAGAGCCACCACTTTCCCTGGAAAAGGAAGTGGACATTATATTAGACTGGTGACAGTAGTATTTTTTATAACAAAAGAAGCTTTTTCTTAATACAAAGGCAATCAGTCTGGCTAAAATTGAATCGGTTCACAGTAGGCGTGGTACTCCATTATAAGGCATTTTCACAGAATATATTACTGCACAAGACACCGTGCAAATACATGCAACCTGACAAATAGCAGAAGAGTTTAACTGTCAAAACTGTGCCCCTAAAAAGAAAAAAATGTCAACAGGAAGATAGATAGATAGATAGATAGATAGATAGATAGATAGATTCAAGGCCGTAGTTATACTATATATGTGGGGGGGGGGGGGGGGGGGGAGCTCGCCCCAAGAGTAAAGGGAGAATCAAAGGTACATCTCCTATAGTTTTTCGT